>BMAW01017487.1:34110-94276 GCA_019974015.1 Nephila pilipes
TTTAAATTTCATATATCTTGTTTTAAAATTCTATTCATAATAAATATAGTTTTGTTCATATAAGAATGTTTTGAATACAATTATTTTTGTATTTTAGACTGACAGTCTATTAATTTGATTCATTGTTACTGAATATTCCTACTTTGTATAAACTAACCCTATTTTTTTTTCAGCAGTTGATTCTTGATTTTCCCTTAATTTATTGAGAGTTAAATTTTTGTTTTTTATGTTGTCTTTGATATTCCTGCTTTGTTAAATCTAACCCTATTTTCTTTCAGAGGTTGATTTCCTGAATTTAGAGCTCTATTATTTTTTTTTATATATATATTTCATGTTGCTTAAAGGTTAGCTTTGTGAAAACTAACCCTATTTTCTTTTTGTTTTAAGCTAGCAGCTGATCTGTCTATGTCTGGGTTAATTATTTAGCTGCCTGTAACTGTAGTTTTTATTTCTGCTATTTAAGTTTAAATCTCCTATGATTCTTAAGCTGACCGATTTACTACAGAATGGAGAAATCAGAATGGCTCCTGTGCTTGATGTGTGTGTGACATGAAAATACTAAAAAGTTATTTGTAGTAAACAAGACACAAATATCACCCATCCAAGTGGGTGTAAAAGTAAGTTTCTCTGGTGGAGATAGTTAAACAAAAAAGGAACATGTAAGGGAGGGAGAAAGAAATGATAAATTCATTAATCCTCCATAATACCATCATAAGCAAGGTAATTAGACCAAACAAAAAGAATGTTTTAATTTTAACTGGATAGAGAACTCAAAATAGAAAAGGAAGATTTATTAAATGCTCAGTGACTTTTGATTCTGCTTCAAATATAAACATTTTGTCTAAAAAGATGTACAATTTTATTGGTATTACAGCAGAAAATTACAGACTTCCATTTCTGAACTCAATCCAATAAAACAAAATTTGAAGGGGGAAATGAGCACTTTCATCACTAACAAAAGCAGTAGTTTCAGGAACACATAGAATTTTTTTAAGACACAAAAAAAAATTACTGAGTTGATACGTAATGTTAATTTGCAAGGTATACAAAAAAGTTCTGGCTGTTTTTAAAGGTCAAAAAGAAAATGGTTTAAAGAAAATGTAGCTTATTGTTAGCTCTCAAAGTAATCAGCATCCAGCACTTTCTGCCAACATGTCTCCAGCTGTGCAATCCCCTAGCGGTAAAACTTGAGGATTTTGGATGCAAAGATGTCTGCGAGTGCTTGGTGCAAGTCTGCTTCATTGGTGAAAAATTTTCCATGAAGGTAATTATCCAGGGAGTGAAAGAGGTGGTAATTGGATGGTACAAGTTCAAATGAGAAAGGAAGATGGCACAAAGTTTCCCAACCAAGTCGCTGTTTGGTGTTCTGACCACCTGCGCAACATGAGGTCAGACACTATCGTGAAGGAAGAGTGTATCTTTGCAATTCACCAGTGCTAGCTCTTTTGGTTGCAATGCCTGTTGCACATATTTCAATTGCTGTGAGTAAAAATTCGCAATGTCCGTTTGGCCTGTTGGTAGCAGCTCAATAGTGAACCACTTGACGACCTGTCCGTCAGACAAAGCATAATCTTGCATGGGTACACAGGTTTGTCTTGCGAAGTGAGGGACAGTGTGCTGTGGTAACAACCAATATTTAGAACACTTGCAAGTGTCATACAGGACCCATTTTTTGTCACTGGTTAGCACTTGATTGAATATGTGTTGGCCTACCCGAGTAGGCCTTTGATAATTAATTTAATGCCACAAGCAGAGAAAGTCAAACTCTAATATTTAAAATCACAAATTTATTTAAAACATTAATTACATATTTACAATACTCTATTAATAACATCACTTTCTAAGCCGAAAGTTCCAGAATCATAGTGATGGTCTCATTTACCATAGCCAAAAACTCATCAACCATCAGCCAAGCTTTCATTTGGCCATCAAACAGCTGTCATACAGCATCCAAAAAAAACTCAATCTCCATTATATATACTCCGGAATTTGCATTCGACACCATCAACTCGACAGTTAAGAAACGGCATCCAATGAAAAATAACTTCATATGACGTAACTGAAAATTACCGTCGAATGCAAATTCTAGATTCCATTGCCAGATGCGTGGGATGACGTCATATCGGCAACACGTAATTCCAAAGCATTACCGCGATATGACAACAATATGGATGTGGTTAGGTGGCAAGAAAGCAGGGACATACAGGTTACCACTCGTCTCTTGTGAACTTCCAACAGCAGAACCCACTTGCTCAGCCTGTACGTCTTACCTAAGAGGTGCAGAAGTCTGTTTCAGAAACGTTTAACTGTTTTGCAAGTTCACCACACATTAGACTACGGTCCTCCTCAATAGCTGCCTCCTGGGCTTTGTCATCTATAAGAGTGGTCATCCACTAATCATAGAGGGACAAATCTCTTGACCTAAATTTTTGAAACCAATGCCTTACAGTATGTTCATTCACAGCACTATCCCCAAATGATAGACATTTTGGCAACTAGATGCAGCTACTGAAAAGTCCACTTTGAAGTTTTAAAGCGCACAACACTAAACAAGATCCTTGGGTACTTCTATTTGTCTTCACTACTATACAAATTACAAAAGCGCACAATGGACTTGCTTTTTTAACGATTGATACTCCTACTCTCAACCAACTGGTTTTAAACCACGTGATAACTGTTCTCATTTCATTTAATGGCAAGAATTTGTAAAATGACTTGTAGATATTTCAGAGATAAAAATTCCCAAATTTATTATATCCCCCTTTTTTTAAGCTAAAGAGATTCATGCATTATTAAACCCTGATATTTTCTTAAGGATTATGAAAGAAAGTCTACAAAGTAAATGGGGAATCAATACTCAGAGAAACTTAATTTGGATGCATTGTTGGAGGACACCTCCAGGAAAACTAAAACATAACTTATGTTATCTAGTTAAGGATAATAATTCTGTTGATGGCCCATTAAAACTTGAATCTCTTGGCATAAAAGATAACTCTTGCTACCATAAAGATGATCAAACTATAATCATTTTTAAAGAAATCATATAATATAATAATGATCTGATATGTAGTAGAACTGCCATTCTATAAACACTGGCAGGAATTATATAACTTTTCAGTAGAAAAACACTTCCAAAATTTATGGCAAATATTACAGAGAGATAAAATACTTTACTCTCAATATCAAGAAATGATTCAAAATTGTTTGAATCAAGGGATAATAGAAAAAGTTGAAAATACAGAGGCAAAATATACACAAACAGGCATATTATTATGAAGCAATAATAATAATAATAAAAAGATTGTTGAGTCACAACTTCTACTTGTATTGTATTTAATGCTGCATCACATCAAACTAATGAACTGTCACTGATCCATAGTCGTGGACTGGTCCCAATTTAGATCCTAACTTTTTCGACGTATAAATACATTTTAGAGTAAACTAGTGCACAGAACAACCTGTCTTAAATCAATTTAGAATTCCAAGATTTAATATTTATTCTACAAATGCCGAGATAAATGACATCATTGAAATCCCCACCTTTTTTTACGATGCTTCTAAACTCGTCTATGGAATATCAATTTATATGAAAGTAAAAAAACAACAAAGTGCTTGTAAATCTCACCAATTCAAAAACTGAGAGTGACACCATGTAAGGCTGTTATCTTGTCTCGACTTGAACTCTTAAGAGCTTTAATTGCAGCTCGTTCGAATGTGTAAGAAATCACCCACAAGACAAAAAGTTCAAAGTGTACCATTGGATAGATTCTGAAATAGTTCTATTCTGGATTAAAAATTCTTCAAAAAAATGGAAACAATTTGTAGCTAACAGAATGCAGGTGATCACCAATTGCTCAGATTTGTGATCATTGCTCAGGAATGGATAATTATCACTTGATAAGGTATATTAGCTAGGAAAGCTATAAATTTAAAAAGTGACAAATGTAAATAAAATATATTAATTTGAGATTTAAAAAGAAATTTAATTGGAATTGGCTTTGCTAATTTCATTTTAACATGTGCTAACTTTCTTTCTGTTAAGTTCGCAAAAAAATAGAATTCAAAATGAAAATTTATTAAAGTGAAGTATCGGGTGACCCTGGGTGATTTTAAAGAAAAACAAGGAGACTTAAAAAAATAAGTCCCCAAAGTAGAGAAGCACAAGTAGTAGATGTCAAAAACGAACTATAAACCTTAATGAGACAGTTATGAAGAAAATGGCATATTTAAAAGTAATCACAGATAATTAAAAATATAATTATAAAATTATAATAAGTTTTTATAAAAATTAATTTTAATTTGTAAATACAATAATTGTAAGTGTTATAACTATATTTTAGTTAGTTAAATTTGTATTTATATAGAATATAAAAATAAAAGTAATTAAAATTTATTTGAAAAAATTTAAACAATGTATAGTAACATTATGCATTAGGAATTATACAAAAGAAAAACTTTTTTTAAAATAGTCCCATGAAAGAGGATACACTCATTTATTCAGGGCAAACCAAACATTCAATCTTTATTAAAATTAAATCTTTACTTACGTATCACTCTGAAATATTTCACCCTTTCGCTCCAAATGTTTAAAAAAGATTCCTCCAAGGCATTCAACAATAAATTATTTGAAAAAAAAAAATGTTTAAAACAAAAAGAACTATACAACATATTTATATTATATCTCCTGCTGTTTTTCAAAAATCGTCTGCTGCTTTTAACAAATAATAATAGAGAAAGAAACACACGACAGTGTAGAAATTTCTCAATAAAATGGCTATCAGAGCCAACAAAAACTAATAAGCTAGATTGAAATTGTTATCACTCCCAAAAATTGCCATTTGCCAAGGAAGATCTGATACTTAATTTTAACCTGAAAATTAATTAGCCCAGTAAGTGTACTTCTGAGGTCCAGGCTCCACAGAAGAATTACCATCAAGGAAATAAAATACCATCTTCAAATTCCAAACACATTTTTATTTTCACAAGCAAAACATTCAGAAGTACAAAAACAAAAGGAATAAAAAAATGTTAACAACAAAGGGAATAAAAACTGATCATTCTACCATAAAAAAATCAATAATGAAATGAAATTTTAAATAAGAGCAAGCAATACTTTATTAAATTAGAGGATCCTATTCTGTTTGGATATTCAAATAAAAACAGACGATAAAATATAAATAAAATGTATTTTAGTAATATAAAAACTTTCAGCAAACTTAATTTAATTCTTATAATCTTAATGTATATACATATAATGTTCATCTTTTAAACCAACACCATGTATACTATATTTCAAGTCCACACATTCTTATTAATGCTACTGTTTCAAAACAACATGTTGGCACATATTAAAAACGGTTATTCAATACATAAGTTTGATTAACAATTAATATGAAAGAAAGTAAACTTACTTAACTGCTTCTAAACATGTCTGGGGTTCTGGGCAATATAAACGATCTATGAACTCCTGCTGACTATTTTCTACATCCTAATCAAGTGCAGGAAGGGAAAAAAAAAGCGAGATTATTGTAAATATATAAACATTACACAACACAACTATGTTCAATCTATTCAAGATAGAAAAAAGGGAGAAAGGTCATTTTGTTCAATTGTGCACAAATTTAACAAAAAAAAAAAAAAAAAAAAAAAAAACACTGTTTAATCATTAAAGTATAAACTTTTCACTTAAGAAATGACAATATTTGTTTACAAACTATGAAAATACTTCAATTAATATTTTAAGCATAAATAAAAAGATATTTGGTGGCAAGTTATATTTAAAAGATAAGGCACCTTGCACTACCATTTCAGAATTATCCCCAAAGCAATGATCATATACAAGTTTTACTAGCAAAACCTTTTAAAATACATGGTACTGAGTAAATTCAAGATGGCATAAAAAATGTAATAATTAAACGTAATAAAACTTGTATAAAAAAAAACTTGAAATTTTATTAGTATAAAACCCAAGTAAGGTCTGGAAGTTTCCATTGACAAATGTTAAAATTAAAACTAGAAGGTTCGTTTCATATAAATATTTCATTAGCATACTTAGATTTTTTAAAATCTCTTTACAGCATATATTTTGCCCAAAATATATTCAGATAAAAATAAATATCATAACATTAATACAAGTAAGGTACGCAACTAAGTATAATGCTATTTAATAGTATTTGGTAACTTAGAAGGTAGAATGAAAAAATTGTACTAAAAGTTTTAAACTTAATCTTTTATTCAATACATTCAAACAATAATTGGTGCATTCAAATAAGAAAAAAGTTTAAATGATTCATGACTTAATACTGATCATTGCCACTTTTCAAGATAACATGTAAAGCACAGTAACAAAACTAAACTAAACTTGTGAAAATCAAAGACAGTAGCGTAATATAGACTTCAGCTAACCCTTGAAATAAAAATATCACAAATGCATTGAACACACGTTAAGGAAATGATTTGCAGTTTAAAACCGGATAAACATTCCACATACTTGAAATTGCAAAGTCATCCAAATGTTTAAAAAAATACATTTACTGTAACACTTTCATTCGTATTCAACAAATTGTATAAAATAAACAATATCAACACTGCATCACTCTTCTAAAGAGCAAAAAAAATTAAGAAATTATAAGTGTCACTAGCACAATGTTCACATGTATGAGTTGTTCAGACAATAATTAAAAAATTAAAACTGATGCACTTGTTGCATGGCAACAGTGGATTGCGGCTGGCCGCATCGGTTTAGAAATTCAAACAGTGATATTTAGGTACTTTTCCATTTTGCCTGTGCAGGCGATAAAGTCACCAAGAGTGATACAATGGATGCCAAACAGAATATCCTTTTTATGTATACTGTGTGTAGCCACTCATAAAATTTGCTTGGCGAGATTTGTATCGGTGAAATGGAAAAGTACTGAAATTTATTTTCAATAAAATGTTTGAAAAGTTTTTATTTACATTCACAAAAATGTTAGTTATTAGTTTAGGTCAAATCTTTCAACTCTGTTTTGAAAAACTTCTACTTGTCCAAATACTTCAAAATCCTACAGTTATCTGATCAATGACCATGGCTTGATGCAGCAAATAGGATTAATCAGCCTGACCCTCCCCCCCCCATGCTATGCTACTGGTCAAAGGATATTTTTCTCACTTTTTGAAAAGGTAAATTTGTTTACCTTTTCAAGAAGTGAAATTAAAAAACTAATTTAGCGTACTTCTTGGGGCATTTTTCAAATCGCGCCAAATGTGTAATTCTCAAAGTCTTAAGTCGGAATCGAGATGGTGTTTTGTCTGTTGGACAAAAAAACATGTTTACTGTGAAATATAGAAAAAACATCAGCCGAAGCGGTACAAATGTTAAAAAACGGTGAAATTTTAGCCGATAGACAAAAAACGTATTAAATCAGCGTTTCGTGGCAAACATTAAAATAAAAAATAGGGTAGATCTTAATTTTACTTAAAACAATAAAACTTAGATAAATATATTTAAAATAAATATAAGATTTTTTTCAATAAATATACTTATATATAACATAACAACAAAATGTTGAAAAAAGGTAAAATATAGTGAAATTATGACCGAAAGACAAAAAAGCGTAGTAAATCAGCATTTGTGGAAGACATGAAAATAATTTTAAAAAAAACGTGAAAAAAGCACTAACCTTATGATGGAGGGATGATCAGGATGATGATGTGATCAGGCGGATAAAGTGTGCTGATCGTGTGAAATAAATCTCTAAACGTATCATCATTCTCAATGCTTTCTTCGGCATTAATTAAATTAGTAATAATTAAATAATAAATTTAAAAAAAATAATTAAGTAATATAACTAATAAATTAAAAAATAATATTAATTAAGTAGTATAACTAATAAACAAGAAATATATATAGATGTATAAAATTAGAATAAATCATATATAAATAGTATAATATAATAAAAATAAGAATTAATAATAAAATAAAAACTAATAATTAAAATAAATCATATATAAATAGTATAATATAATATAAATAAGAATTAAAATTCAAATATATATAGTATATGTTATAAATAAGGATTAGAATATATAGAAATAGAATAAATCAATCATCAGAATAGAAACGAGATCCCCTTTTGTAATGGGGTTACCACACGAATAAGATTTTTTACGACTTTTTGGATGGGTTACCAAATTGGCAATTTATCGCCTTTTTGAATTTTTCCCAACCACCAAGAAGTACGCTAATTTAAGATCCACTCCTTGAGGTAAAACAGCAAGAGTTTAATTAGTCTGAACAAGACATTAAAAATATATATGATCATAAGGTTTAAAATTGTTTTTCAAGCTGAAAAATGGCTGTTCACAAGGAATAAATTTTTAAAAGTTCTGAAATGTTCAGTGTTTACAAGAACCTAGGATAAAATGTAATTGCAACTTTAAACACCATGATAAGCCTTCTAAGGACAAAAAAAAAAAAAAAAAAAATCAAACAAAAAGAAAAATTAAATAGGAGGATAAGAGAACATATAAAATCGAGAAAAATGTTTTATTTTCAACTGAAATGTTTAAAGATTAGATTTTTACCTTAAACTCTGTTCTAAAAAAAAAAAATTTTTTTTTTTGGTAATATGCTCTTTTCCCAAAATACTATGTAATGTGTTACAAATTATTGTGAAAAGAACCTTTATATTACAGGTGAAATTATTTTATTCTTATCTTAAATTTTTATTCGGTACTTTTCCATTTCTCTGGCGCAAATTTCGCTAAGCAGACTTTTATTAGCGACAACACACAGTAAACACATTATTCATTTGGCGTCAGGTGTATCATTTTTGGCGACTTTATCGCTTGCGCTGGCGAAATGGGAAAGTACCACTAATTTTTAAGAAATTAAGTTTGACAAAAGAATTTCCAAGAGTTCAGTTTCAATCAAAAACATATATTATAATTAGCAGGAATCATAAGTCTAATTCAAATTTATTATGAGCAAATGCATGAAAAATATTTATGAAAAACAAAACCAAACTTTGAAACTATCAATTTTTTATTTTGATTAAATATATCCTAAAAATTTAAATAGAAGCTATTACCCATCAAAGAACGTTATGATTGTTGCTAGAGCTTATTTTATTTTAAAGAAGTTTTAACTGTTCAAGTTTGATTATTGGGTGCCCTTGGCGATCAACGACTTTTGGGTGCGATAACGATTCAAATGAAGTGATTTAGGTTATGGTAACCCTCAATTATTGTTACTTTTTCATTTGCAACATAATGACGTCAATGCTTACGTACCGCTACTTTGGCGACTTATTTTCAAGTCGCTAAGGTACTTTTATCAATTGAAAAGCTTAATTTAATCAGCAGATGATTCCTTCCTAAGTTATTAGATACAAATATTTCTTTAATATTGTATTCATAAAGAAACATTAAATGTTACTTATTTAAGTATTGGAATAAATTACGACAGTCACATAATGTAATATTGCGAATACAACTCATGTAGTGCAGTTGTAATTAATGAGATTAGGTATTAAAACTAAAATAAACCAATACAGAAAAATATTCACACGAAAATTATACGCAATGAAATATTTTGATTATAAATTACTACTTGAAAAAAAAATGCACGCCATCGGCTATTAATGCAAATAAAATTTCTTTTTTATTACGACGGCATCAATTTACGGTCCAATTTGAAAGCAATTAATTTTACACTCTTATCATAATTACTAATTAAACAATCTTTAATTTACTAACAGTACTTGAATTTTTTAATTTGCAGTCGAAATTTATGAGGATCAGGACGCGAAAGTCCGGGAATCGGTGTGTGAGGGTCACCGATAGTTACTGGAGGTGTAGAATCGGAGAGCGCGTCAAAAAACATTTGTGAACACTAAATGTTTCTTGTGTTCACATATCCAAAACAAAACCTTGTAAAAAATATTTTGGAGAAAATATAAAAATTAAAGCTAAATTATACAGCAAAACTTACCATATACGGATCAACATTAACCATTTTCACGATTCAGGAAAATAACCGTGTCTATCCAAAAAAAAATGAATTTCTTCACATTTAATACTTTTTGAAATTAAAATTTAAGTTTTGCACAAACATAGTCAATTTCCGGCATTTTGTAAACAAAAAAAAAAGAAAAGAATTTAATCGTTACAAAGTTCACTTCACTGACATGTCAACCATTTTAGATTTGGTTTTTAATCTGAAACATGTATTCATTTCACTTCAACTAACCTATAAATTTAAATAGAAAAAAAAGAGCATTTCTTTTAGTTCAAAAAAGTATTAAATCTATTAGCAATAAATTTCTGATGAACAAATTCATAAAACAAAAGTTTTTGCTTATCAACGCATTTTTCCAACTTGTTTTCGTTTCTCTTTACGTTTGTGTTAGATCGTCAACATGAAATAGGAAGTGAAACCATCTAATGTGTGAGTCAGTCAGTATGATCATTGTGTATGACTTGACTTGACATTTCGGGAGCTAATTAGAATTTGCGTTTGTTTATTCTTCTCAAAACACTTTACGATATGGAGGCTGTGCCTCGATTGCCAATGAGTTGTTGTGTTATGAAAATCAGTCCGCAAAACACAGAATTTGGATCTACACTGAAAAAGGTAATGATTCAAATAAATGTCTAATGTGAGAAACATTTCTTATTCCTTTAAATATTTTGCTGTAATCATTATATTCGTTCCATTGTATATGTTATTGTTCTGTCAAGTTTTCTATTTAAATTAGATTAAATCGTGAAAGTCTTCAGATTTGCCTTTGAGTATCTGGTATGTACGTAATTTTGACGTCTGTATTGAATTGGATTGTTTTCAAATTACCTCAATATATGACGCAATTTGCTTAAAATACGCATATTTTTAAGTAAAAGATTTGAAGTACTTATGTGTATAACTATCTTCAAAATTATTGTATCATCTGTTAGTAATAAATTGTAATATATGCAATTAGAAATAAATTGTCAGTTTTGTCATGGCGTAATTGATGTTGTTATATGTGCTGATGTATTGTAATACAAATTGAAAGTATCCTTTAAAGAATTTGAATTTTCAAACATACTAGGGATGAGTAAAATTGTTTTTATCTGGTGATAAGTGTAATCTCTAGCATGTGAATTCTGTTAAAGAAGAGTATATTGTAATGCATATTAATAATCCTAACCTAAACTGAAATACATAAAAATCCAAACCAACGTTAGTATATGGTGGCAAAATTTATTAAAAAAAATTATTGAAATATTAGTTAAAACTGGTCGCAAATATCTAAATATTGCATTATTAGGCAAGTAAGAACAGTTCTCAAAATTTCAGAGCTCTAGCTTGATGTGAAGTTGATTAAATTAACAATAGAAAATTTGATGACACACTGATACACACACAGACAGACATACACCAAGCGAAATACATAAAAACTTTAAAACTCACTAAAATTAATTTATTCATCCGATAAATTAAATCGTTGGAATGCAGTTTAATCCAACCACCCATGGTGACAAGAATTATTTGGCAGTATTTTGCCAAATGTGGCTACCCTGGTCCATTTTAAGGATTTAATGTTCAGCCAAAAAAAATCGCCAAGTTTGGTGCCAATTTTTAAAATTGCGCTAAGTTGGGCTAAACTGCATTATTGAAGAAAATATTAGTTAAAACTTGTCACAAATGTCTAAATAATGCATTGTTAGTTGAGTAAGAACGATTCCCAAAGTTTCAGAGCTCTAGTTTGATGGGAAATTGGTTAAATTAACGATCGAAAATTTGATGACCCACACACTAAGTGAAATACTTAAAAATGTTTTAAAAAAGAAAAAACTGATGTGCATAACTTATTTGAATGCCTTATTATATTTGATTTTTTCTGTTTTGTTTTTAGTAATGCATGTATTTTTAACTCTAAAGATGATTTAGGTCAAAATGCAGTTTAGCCCATCCACTTGGTGCAATTTTTTTTTAACGTGAAACAGTAAAGGGGAAAGGTTGAAATGCAGTTTAGCGTAACCACCCGTTGGCGACAAAAATTGTTTACAATTGTTTGGCGATATTTTGCTAATTGTGGTTACCATTAACCATTAATTACCCGCCATAAAAATCGCCAAATTTGGCGATTTTTCAAATCTCGCCAAGTGGTTACGCTAAACTGCATTTTCACCAGGGTAAAATAAGAAATTTTGATACTTTTCCATTTTGTGGGCGCAAGTGATAAAGTCGCCTATAGTGGTACAACCCGCCAAATAGAATATGTGTATACTGTGCGTTGTCACCAATAATGTGCTTGGCACGATTCGTGCTGGTGAAATGGAAAAATATATGAAATGTTTTTTACACTATTTTTCTGGTAGATCCTTAGTATAAAGTACATATATCTAATGAAATCCTTTATGAAAGTTTGAAAGTATTAATATTTTCAGGATCAATTATTCATCTTTCTGCCATGGTTCAACCACAACCGGATCTTAATTTCACTCATTCATTTTTACACACCTTCCAAATCAAAATCTCATGACTTAATGAACATAACACACAAAAACAAATCCTTATTCCTTTCAACAAAACAAATATCAAAATGTTGCCCTTTCATTCTACAACACTTAAACATTCTAAATCACGTTAAACATTTATACTTATCACACAATCGCTCTTTTTCTTTAAAGTTAAAGTAATCGCGTAGTCTCACATTAAAACAGATCTCTCTTTTGACAAAACATTTCAATCAACTAACTTATTCATACACCTACCAAACGAAATCTAGTTATTCAAAGAACATCGAACATAGTTGTTATAATTCACATGAAAATGAATATTTTTATTTTGATAAAATATAAACATCCACAACCAGTTTTTCATTTTATACTTAAACCTTTCAAAACAAAATCTCGTTACTTGAACAAAATCTCACATCTTCTATCAAATCAAGAAAAAGAACGTAACTCTCCAAATGTTCTAGCCAAAATTCAGGTAATTTTATCCTTTCCTCATATAATGCCATTCATATCCAACCGTGGATCCATTCCCCATTTAAAAAATAGCACACTCTCACATTTTGAAAGTGGCCGCGGTAGCCTAGTGGTCATGGTTTCGGACTCGTGGCCGATGGTTTTTGTTCAGTCCCGGGTTTGATCCTTGGCTACCAAAGAACCGCTGTGTAGCCGGGGCTGATGCACGTTAAATCTGTTGGGGCCCAAAGTCCTCTCATTGGCATGGTGAGGATGTTAGGAGAAGGGTGTGCCAGATCAGGTGTCGTCCTCATCACTTGATCGTGATTCAAAATTACGAGGTCCGTCACCAATAGCCTTAGTGTTGCTTCTAGTTCGATGTTAATGAAAACTAAACTAAAAACTTGCATTTTGAAAATTCAATAATAAAATGCTTTCCTTTCACTTCTTAATTCATGGAAATCTGTTGGGTATTCATTCACCTTTTTTTCATACTTACACAAGCATCCATCCTTGATACTTGGACTCTTTGGAAAATATGTAGAAATATTTAAGAGACAAATGCACTTCATTCCAAGGAGTCGTACATTAAGAAAAGGGGTTGATCCAGAATATTCTTTTAAGCAAAAGTTTTCAAAGGAAGTCTCATAAAATCTTTCCTCTAATTAGTTAAAAAAAAAACACCCCAAAACATAAGCAACAAATCAGCAAAGTAACTACAAAAATTCTCTCAAAAAACAAAAGTTTCTGTTTCGAAACAAAGGGAGCAAAAAATCCTGTATTCTAATTGGCTAAAAATATCCATAAAATAACCAACGTATTGGCAAAAAATGATGTAAAATAAAGGACTTAAACTTGTAACTGAAATTGAAAAAATTGCAAGTTTTGTTACTGTCACCATCACATTTATTACCATGGTTTTGGACCCTAGGTCAAAGGAGTGTGTTTTTCTGTGAGTATTTGACTAATGTAATATAATTCTTGATCATTTTAAGTATTGGATATTTTTGCATATTATCTATTGACTTTAATACTCGAACATTTCCTGTGTTTTAAAGAAGTGTCGAATATTAATTTAAGATTCATTTTAAAGGCAAGTATTTTGAAAAAAAATCATAGTTGAGATTACAGTTTATTCCGGCTTATAATGCGCACTCTTAATACAAAAAGTAAGGTTGAAATTTACGTGTGCACATTATACATTGAATATAAAAATGGTAGATTTAATTATAAAGAAAAAAATTAGATTTCTAATGTATTTGTATGCTGTTTATTTAATAGAAATAATATACTGTATAAACTTATTAATCATCATTATCAGATAACATGAAAATTTCATCTTCCATCATTGGTTGTGATATGAGAATCTTCCTAAAAAAGAGTGAATGTTATATGGAGAATATACATAAAAATCAAAACTTATCTTGAATTAATAAGTGTACATTATATACCAGATTATACTGTACATGGTTTTTTTTTCTTTCATTATATCCACTTTATATTTTAATGTAAACTGATTTGAATACTAAAAGATATTTTTTTAAAAGAAATTGATTGCTAATATTATTAATTGCAAACTAAACTAATCTTTTTTCTAATTTATCTTGAGTATTAACTTTCTTAATTTTTTTTCCTTCACTGTATACTATTTATCATGTTTAATATATCTCTTTTGGAAAATATAATCAAAAGTGTTGGTAAATGCAAATAAATAGATTTAAAATGAGAACTTAAAAATTGTTTAGTTATCCTTATGCTATTAATGTTTTAAAGTCAAATGTTAAAGTCTTGAAAAAGTTGTAATTTTTTTCCTTCAAACAATTTTCCTCTTAGCTACTGCTAAGAGAAAGTTTGCATGCTTCTTAAAGAAAAATCTGAAGTTGCCTGAAAGCTTGTAATTTTGTCTTAAAAATTGAAAAAACTCTCAATCAAAACTGTTGGACATATTCTTTATAATGCAGGATTTCATGGTTATATTCTAATTGGGAAGTCGTTATTTTGTTACATCGATGATAAAGATATTTTGTAAAAAATCATTTTCTGAACCAGAATCATTCTTGAACATTGTTTTTTTTTTATCAGTTGTGAGTAAGCACTGTCTGTACAGGAGCAAAAGACAATGTAATGTGTGGAGTGCCGTTGGAAGAATTGGATTCAAAAAATACCATAAAGATGGTTAAGTGTTTGGGTGAATCTGTTCTCATTTGGGGCTGTATGACAGCAATAAGAACAGAACTTTTCTTTCTTAATGGCAACAGGCATAATCTGGGATATCCTGACAAGAATAACATGTGAAAAATTATCAATAAACCAGAACTTGGGTCAAGTTTTGTCTTCCAGTGAAACAATGACTTGAAATGTTTAAAATTATCAAGTAATGTGTTTTTAACCTCTGCAAACAGTACTCTCCATTCTTATCTCCTGACCTAAATATCACAGAAAATTTATGGACTCAATTGGAAAATTCCATCTACGAATATGTTGTGAAATGTGAAGAGGAACTGTAGATGATTTTAAGAGTAAAAAAGTAGAGCCAAAATTTTAATTGAAACATTAAAAAAAAACCCTGATGGAATCCATATCTAAAAGATTGCAAGCTGTGGTCCATATGAAAAGATATGCAATTAAGTATTAATTTGCTGTTTATATCAAAATTAATAAAAGTAAGTTTATTGATTGGCTAAACGTCATTTTTAAAAGCAATATATTTGACTGCTTAAATTTTTCTTACTCATTAGAAAGAATAAGCAAGAGTATGAATAATAATAAAAAAAAACAAACCCTGAAAGCAAAATTAAGCTTTTTTTTTTTTTTTTTTTATTTTTTTTATTGATTCTGTTTTAAATTGCACATAGAAATGGTATATCTCTTTTTCATTCAATTTTATCAAATGTTTGTGATTGTGATTTTTTCCCCAATGTCACACAAAGAAGAAACATGAGGACTATTTGCAACAGACCTTTTAATTTTGAACCTTAATTCAGCAACAAGGATCACCAGAGCTGGCACTTCTCTCTCCAAATTTCCACACTACCCAAATGGAGGACTCGGAGCCTCAACAGATTTCATGTGCATCAACCTTGCTACACAGTGGGTTTATTGTGGCACCAGGATTCGAACCCACAATTGACTGAAACAATGAAAGGTGCATATTTGAGTTGTGGCAAACTTATTTACAAGTTTGGCACTAGGCTACTGTGGTCATCCATATATGTTAAAACATATATATTATATGTTTTGGTGTATGCTCAGTTTCCGTAATTGTTGTGTAAAATTCACATCTACTTTGAAGTTAATTATTATTTTATTCCCAAATTTAAGAATGACATTTTTAGAAATCTAAATTCAAATCTTAATAGCAATTTTTATCTTAAAATTTAGAAACATAAAGTAAGTACATATCCTATATGAAAGAAAAGGGATCAAGCAGAAATAAGTGAAGTTTTAAGTTAAGTAATAAAAATTTTAAACTGAAGGTACCCTTAATTTTCACAGAATGGGTATTTAATGTTAATTTGTCTTTTTTAACATAGATTTTGATATTATAAAGGATAGACTTTTGAAATAACTTTTGTGGCTGCAATAGCCTAGTTGTAATGGTTGCGATCAGTAGTTTTTGTCAAATAGTAAATTAAAGCCTTGATGCCTCTAGAGACCTGTCGTGTAGCTGGAGCTGATGCCCATTAAATCTGTTGAGACTCAAAGTCCTCCCATTGGCCAGGTATGGAAGGTAAAATAGAGAGGTGCCGGCTCAGGTGTCATTCTCGTCACTCGACCAGGGTTAAAAATTACAATCTTCTAGATCGATGTTAATAAAACCAAACAATTAATTAATCAATCAATGAAATATCTTTTACAAATTACCTATGTAATCAAGTGTAGTTACTATCGCAGTCTATTAATTTTGTTATTTTATTCTTTTTTTACTTCTTCAAAATAACTATATGTAATTTTAGATAATTAAAGCAAAAAAAGATTAATTTTAAAAAATAATTTTTAATGAGGAAATTAAAAATATTGATCTACTTATCTTGATAAATAAAATTAATCTTAAATGATTGGGTTTTTAATTTATTGAAGCGTGCTATTAAAGCTAGTTTATATGAAATGTATTCTTTATTGAATACTTATTCCAGTGTTTAAAAAATTATCCCCTACCCCATAAAATTTTCCTATACACACACACATATATATCCATGTATGTGTGTTGTATATATAAGATGAAAACACATGAATAACAAATGAAACAAACAAAATCCATATAGAACAGAAATATTAACCATCTATAAATACTACAAAACAAAAATAATAAAAGTTGCTTATAGATGGAAATAGAAAAATCAATGAATGTATAGCTAAACAAAAATTGCATATTCAGACTTGAGACTTTAAACATGCTTTATAGTTCTATAAAGATTCTTCAAGATTCCTCCAATGCATCTTGCTAGGCAATAAAATGGATTTCTCTAAAATATAAGAGAATTAGAAAGATTAAATTTAGAAAATTCAAAATATAAACTAAAAAAAGAATATGCAATAAGAACACATGAAAGGGTATCAAAAAAATTTTCTATTACAAGCATATGTATATAATATGAAATTTAATGTAATAAAATGTAAGTAAACACCAATCATAAACATGTTAGGAAATAAGTCTCCATAATTATGATATGTATTGTTATATGAACCTGCAATGATGCTACCTTGCAATGTTATGCTTATAAAGGAAAAGATATATGTACTGAAATGTCGTTGGTCACCAAGAAAAACTCAAGCAATGATCAATTTTGGTGACTGTGAAAAGCCTGGCAACAAAATGAAGGTTCTCAGAAGTGCTGGAATTTTCCCAATATCTTGATTCGGGTGAAAATTAAGGACTTTTCCTGGTGGTGTTTCATCTGTCAGGAACATCTTTAAATGTAGAAAGATTCAAAGTCTGATTGATTCAGTTGGAATTGGCTGAGAAGAACTGCTAAGGAATCTGTGGTTAATTTAGCCAAGTGAACGTACACGGAAGTGTCCTGTATCTGTCAAGTAATTTGTTGATACTGCCAGAAGAGAGTAGTTGGTAAGTATTAAAAAAAAAAGTATTACTTTTTATTTACATATAAAGTATTACTTTGGATATTTTTCCACAATACAAACTAGTAGGCTGATGAGCTGAACGTTTATTGAAAGTTTTGTGACTGTCATTAAAAGTACTGTTTAGTATTGTGCTGCTGATTTGTGCAAGTGCTGTTTTTGTTGTTGTGTTGTTAATCTGTAAATGTGCTATGTTTCCTGATTGTGCTGTTAATCTATCCAAGTTTTGCTACTTGTGTTCATCTTGCACTGAATATTTGTTAATAAAGTGTCATTTCCTATTATCCTTTTTGTGACTGTAGACTATTTTCACTGTGGCACCTGCAAGACATTAATTTTTGTAATAGAGAGAGAGAAATTTCTGTATTTTGAGATATTACTAGATATCTTGCTTTTAATTTTTCTTAGAATAAGAGTAAAGTTTTAATGTATGTATTTGAATTTTGTACTGTTTTTTAAAAATTTGTGATATCGTATGTTGGTCCTTTTATACTATAAAATATGTATTACAGCATACACACCCTTATATAATTATAATTAAGATGCATTTAAAATCAATTTTGTTTATTCATAATTGCTTTTTTATTGTTATTAACCAATGATCTTTTATTTTAGTATATCCGAGATCACTATCATGAAGATCCAGAATCTTATGTTAAAGAAATCAAAGAACTGGAAACACTTCGTCAGGTATTTTAGTCATTATTTTTCTTACTTTTCTTTGTTAACTTTTTGAAGTTATATATTCTTCTGAAAATCAAATTTTCATTGAGTTTTCTGGAATTAATTATAAATATATTCTCAATAAAATGCTGATGTAAAATGATTTATGCGATGAATTATTTATATACCTCTTTTTTTTATATATATGTAAGTGCCATTTTAATCGGCTATTATGTGGCTCGATCCACCCTTCGTTTATACGGAATCATGCGGAATATAGCAATCACATTGCAAATTAACCAAAAGAGAATAAAAATAACAGAAACACATCAATATACACATTTATTGCCCCTCTGTATTTTTTAAAACATAGTTTTAGATTAGAGTTTCTGATGGATTTAAATTTCATTACATAATATTTGAATTTCATTCTGAATTTTCAATAAAATTTCATCATTTTAAGTGTTATGGAGTAAGAATTATAATCATTTTGTTTACATTGCCATTTTTTCATCATTTTTCTTTGTTGTATTCTGATTTTAATTTAAGTACTTTTTATGTTCTAAATGTCAATTTTAAATAATGAAAAGAATATTTTTGTCGTGATTTTTTTTCCCATCAAATTAAAAGAAATTTAATAAATTCTTAATAAGTTTTAGGAAAATTATTGCTGATACAAATAAATACTGGAAATTTTTCTGTTGTTTGTTTTGTATGAAAAAGACAATTTTTTTTAATGAGGAATTGTTTTTGGAAAGATGTAACATCACACCAAGTGAGTTGTATTTTCTGAATTGTTCAAATATTCAAAAATGTATGTTTAATAATGAAATAAATCTCTAAGAAATATGTATATGCTTAATTTGTTGTTATTTCATTAAATTAATAAGTTAAAAGAAAAATGAAGGCTGTGTAACAGAATAAATATTCAATCACAAATTGTATTTATAAATGATTTTGATTGTTGGCTCAGTTAGTCTTTTATATGCATTTTAAATATGTACAAAGAAACAATTTTATCTCATGTTTGGAGGGCTTTTCTCAAAATAATGTTACCTAAGGTTGGTATAAACTATTTTTCTAGAATGCAATCAAACCCCCTATGGATTTTACTGGCTGCAGCATCTTAAAACGCTATTATTCACAGCTTCATAAATTACAGAGTCGTTTCCCTATGACAGATGATGGCCCTGCTTGTGTTCCATTTATGTGGTAAGTTTTTTTTTTTTTTTAAACAAATTAAGAGGTATAGATGATTTTAAAAAATTTAAAGAAAAGAAATTTCAAGATTTGTGAAAAATTAGTGTTATTATAAACAAAATTGTTATTCTTTTTGTTTATCCTAGGACTGATATATATTCTGGAGTTGCATATAACATAACAGACATCGAATATGAAGAAGCTTGTATTTTATATAATATTGGAGCTTTACATTCAAAATTAGGAACAATGGATTCTCGATGCAATGCTGAAGTACTTTTTTATATATTTTTTAAAAATTAATCATGAATTGTAATAAGTTTTATTTATACCTTTCTTTGGAAGAATAGTTCTCTGTTTAAATTTAATTTAATATCATATCTAACTGATTTTGTATTTATTTATGTATTTAAAAATTTATGTGTATGTGAATAAACTGCCCCTTATAATTTATTTTGGTTAATTTTTTCTTTTAAAACCTAAATATTGTGTTTAATTTCTGAATATTTTTACTATACTTAACCTCCCCAATAGATTAAGACTTTTTTTTTTTTTTTTTTTTTTTGCTGATTAGTCACCTGGATTGTGTTATATTAGTAAGATGTAACTTAATTCTTTGCATTCTGTTGGAAACATATTTAAAGTAGTCTGTATTAATTTTATAACTATTCATTTTCTTCATACATTCATAGCAAAAAGAAAAATATATGAATTATAGTTAAATTAATTAAATATGCAATGGTAGTTATTAGTTCAGATTTTGGGTTTCTATCTCCTTGTGCCTTTAAACATAAATAATTATGTTGAAATATAAATTTATATTTTGTAATTTGTATTTTTTTTTATCGCTTAACTCACTAATATTGGATTTTATGAATTTCTTCCTCAATAAAATGCCAAATAAATTTACTAATTAAATGGGCATATTCATTTTTGTATATAATACATTACAAGGAGTTATTGTGCATGAGTTAAAAGATTAAATGATGGTTTAAATATCATTAAACTTTAATTTTCTAGGGCATGAAAATAGCTTGTACCCATTTCCAATGTGCAGCATGGGCTTTTCAAAATCTACGAGATACGTATCCTCAACCAAAAGGCAGTGATATGTCTCATGATCTTCTCACTTTTTTTATAAATATAATGTTGGTAAGTATTTCTGTTATATTAATCTAAATAGGATCGAATTATTGCAATAGCTAACTTTATTAATTCTAAATTGACTCTCAAAGACTAATTAAACTTCCCTAAAACTGGCACTTCTGTTTTCTGAGAGATAAGAACTGCTGTTGTTATTTTAATTTTCAATAATGATTAAAAATGTAAAAAAATTATTTTGCTACTATTATGACATTTTAAAAAATTATGAATATCTCTATCTCTGCCATGTAAAGTTATTGAACTTTTGATATGAAAGTAATAATGTGGAGACTTATTTTTAAAAGTTGTTAACAGTGCCCCTTGTTATGAGAAATTAACATTTATCAGTAAATGACAGACATAATCCTTTAAGGACATGATTGTAAAAGGAAATAAATATATTGCACTAGTCAATGCCTTGCTGTTAAGCTTAATATTAGATATTGTCATATTTGTAATATGTATTGCATTTTATTACTTTAATGATTTTTTAGGCCCAAGCTCAAGAATGTATTTTAGAGAAATCAATGTTGGATAATCGAAAATCTTCAATTACAGCTAAAATTGCTGCTCAAGTAGTTGACTATTATAAATGTGCTGTTGGTATAATGGTATCTGGAAGCCCTAGTACAGATACTGGAAGCATACTAGACATTATAGGATCAAAAATTTTTAAAGTGAGTGCAACTTTAATTGTTATAAGTCTTTGATTATATTTGCTAGGATGCTTATTTTTATCATCTCTGTAATTATATTTAAATTGTGCATAATTTATCTTAAATTATTTTGTTGACTTTTTTATTCTCATTATAGTTCCAAGATTTATGTTTAAAATGTGACATCTATGTTTTTATACTTAAAAAACAGAAATGATTATTTGGACATTTTATGAAACACAATTAATCTTTTGACAAATTCTAGCACTCAATATTATGTATTGTTAATAATCGATTAAATACATAACATAAGAAAAAAGTATTTTACTCTTGGCACAAGTAAATTTTCTTGTTCATCATTTCAGTATTACCCAGCTCAATATTGTGAAATTTGTTTAGAAATTAATTTTTTTTTTCTATTTTAATAATAGTTTTGTTTTGGTGTGTTTCTATAGAATTATTTTTCATTCTATAGAGCTGGAAAAAATTTATTGAATTCAAGATGGCATACTATACTAGCATATCTCATTTATATATGGGTAACCAGGCAGAGGAAAATGAAAAATGGGGTGAAAGAGTGGCTTGGTTTCAGTCAGCCTTTGATCATCTCTCAGAAGCTTTTAAAAGTGCTAAGGTAAAATTATTTATTTTTATAACTTTTATGATATTGCTTGATTTTTAATGTTTCAATAGATGACTTAAATGGATCTGTATCTTTTTTTTTAGAATGTTGACAGAGATGATTTGAATGAACCTTTAACATTCACAATGGATGTAATAGGAGGAAAGTAAGTTTGTTTTTTTTTTAATTGGTTTTATTGTCAAGTAACTTAATGTACTATTGAGATTTTTAAAAAAAATAGTTGTCTATATGTGTATGCTTGTATTGATTATAATATTAATTTGTTAAGTGTAAAATAAAGGATATATTTTATCATATTGTGATATCATTCAATCTGATATTTATATATAATTTTTTACAATTTCTTTTTCTCCCTCTATCTCACTTTGTAAAGAGACTTAAATCCATTCTTTTGAAACAAGCGTAAAGTGTCTTAATGTTATCTAAATATTTAATGCATAAATATTTAGATATACATGTTAAAAGAAAAAAAAATATTTGAAAAAAATTCTATATATTTCAAACAAAATCACATATTATAGGACAGGAATGGACACACATGAAGTCATGAGAGCTGCATTCTAATTTTTCATAAAATTTAAAGAGCTCCACCATAGTTACATAGCATTGAATACACTATTACATTATCTATATTTGGCTGAACTCTTAAAACTATGATTAGAAATTTAGTATGGTTACATAAAAAGTATTTAATGAGGAACATTTTAAATGTACAGAAATAATTAAGACCCCCCCCCCTTGCATAAGGTTACTTGTTTAATATTAAAAAATTATCAGTGTAGAAGTGATTTATATTTACAGAGAAAAAAAGCTACCTGTGCTTGATAAATTGGTTGCTTTTTTAAAAGTGAAAATTATGTGTGTGATAATAGTTTTATCACACAAAATGAATAAGTTTTTCTTATTTATTAAATTGAATGTTGACAATGGTATAATAATACATGGTACCTTAGGTGCTTTAGAACCTCTTCCCTACTTATCAGAATCAAATTAATAGATATAATTTAAATAAATAGACAACTTTTTAAAAGTGGTGCAAAAAATTAAAAATAGATACATTTAAAAAACACATTATTCTTTTGTTTTCTATTTTTATTTCTACATTTTAAGTATCCGATTCAAGGAATTAAACAGTGTTATTTTGTTAGCGTTGTATTGATGTACATTAAAATCGGATTAATGAGTTTAAAATTTAGCCTGTGATTTATAATTAAAATATAAATTTGCTAAATATAGGAATATATGTTAACATCATATATTTATTTATTGTAAATATTTATTAGCATGACCTATACATATATTTGAAAGAAATCTCTCTGTGTGTCCTTTTTTAACTAAAAATTTCTTTATTGTATTTTTTTGGGATAGGAAGAAGTTATGTTTTATCATGTTTTATTTTGAAATTTTATCCTAAAGTTACGTCAATGTTTCAATTATAAATTTTTTAAATATACTATATAAGTGTATTTTTATTCATTTTTTAATGTTGAAAGTAAATTTTGAAATCATAATTTTTCAGGTATTAGATTTAGGCTCTTAAATTATTTATTTTTTATAATTAAAAAATTGGTTTAAATAATTAATTTGGTTGTGATTGTTAATATGAAAGAAATAATTTTATTTTTTTTTAGATTTAGAATAAGTGATTCTATTGGTGGGAGTAATGAATATGTTAATTTTTCAAAATACATTTAAATAGGTATTAGCACATATATATGTGTGTGTGTATTTATATATACATATACAGTACTCTCTCAGTAATCCAGCAGATATTGAACCAGAGCACCACCAGATTTCTAGAAAACACTTATAAAGAAGCATTTAAACAGCTAAAGACATTGTATAAAATTTAGTATAATACACGTAAGTAAATAAAGTGTTAAGCACAGGAAATAACTAAAACTACAGAAAATTTACATCTTGTATAGATAGCTTACATTATTCCGTTAAAGTAGAAAGCATAAAATAATTTTCTTATGTAAAAAATGCTGGATTAATGGAGGACTGGAAAGTTGAAATGCCAAATTATAGAGGAGTCCTGTGTGTATATATATATATATATGTGTGTGTGTGCGTGTTTATAATTTTATTATATTTCAGGCATAGTTCATCAAAGAAGGAGAATGAATTTGTTTATCATGATAAAGTTCCAGCTCTGAGTAGCTTACCAGATCTCAAAGGTGCATCTTTAGTTAAAGGAATTCCTTTCAGTATTACTGATCCTGATGTATCAGGACCAGATATTTTTGCTCGTCTTGTTCCAATGGAAACACATGAAACATCGTCTCTTTATAGGTATTTTTACATTCGAGATTCTGTGCTGTATTTTAAAAAATGTTCGCTAAATAATTTTCTTAGCTGACTTTTTCTTTATAAAATTTACTGCAAAATCAAATGATTGATAGAGGCAAATATATGAGAATTGTTAAATGGCTTGAAATTTTTAATCTAAATATTTTTTTATGTGTAAAAGAAAGATCAGAAGAATGTTTATGTAAAAATTGAAAGAAATCTTGCACAGTTTCAAAAGCTTGTTTTTGTCAGAAAATATCTTTTGTTGTGGATTAAGATTTTCATAAAAATGTAACATTTTAAAAAATTGAAATGTGATTTGATAATGTCTTGAGAATATATTCAATTCATTTTATCACATTAAAAATAGTTTTAATATAAAATATTAATGAGTAAATTATAAAATAATACTGTAGTAATATTTTTCAATATATCTATATGCTGTAGTAATATTTTTTATCTAATGTTGGTTTATTTTCAAATATCTGATTTTTTCCCCTTTCACAGTGAAGAGAAAGCTAAAATTTTGAGATCAATGGTATCAAAAATTGAAGGCAAGAATGAAGAGTTAATGTAAGTATTGATTATTTTCTTTTAAAATTCGTAGTAGATATTGAAGGAATACAAATTTAGTGAAAAAGGTATGCTTGTTAAAGCACAATGAGAAACTATAAATATATTTTCAGATAAGTTTGCGATCTCACTGTATCATTTGTTACCTATTATAAAATGAAATAATTTTGTATTTTATTTTTATATGAAAAATATGATTTTTTAAGTGTGAAATTAATTTATTTGTACTACTTGTTTTTAATAATTGTGTTTTTATTTTTTCAGGGCCTATTTATCTTCTCTACAACTTGAAAGCGTGTCATCTTTTGATGAGAATGATAAAATTCCTCAAGAATTACTTGAAAAATGTGCAGCTATTAGTGTTCGTCCTAACTTGATTTCTGATTTAGAAGAGCTAATGAAAGGTATTTTTTATTTAAATGTGGCTTTCTCTCTTCTTTTTTTTTTTTTTGGTGGTTTAAATAAATGTGCCTAAACTGTGTAGTTAAGTCTAAAACTTGGTTTTGATGTTATAACATCGATTGTAATATAATTTTAGGAAATCGGTTAGAATTTTATATATATTTTTACTCTCAAGGTTTTTATATTCAATATCAATAACAATTTTTTTAATTGTTTAAATACTTGAAGTTAGAGATATGTTAATCTTAAATAAGACAATTTTTGAAAAAAAAATTAGCTTTTTTTTTTTTTTTTTTTTTTTTTTATCAAGATTCTTTAATGGTGCTTTGTTCTTTTTAGAGTTAATTGGTGTTTCTAAAGATGTTGATACAGCTCTAAAGTCAACATTTGCTCTTCTATCTGAAGAAGAAAAGAAAGAGTTGCAACATCAGGTGAATTTTTTTCTGGATATTTTAGTTATATGCTTACCTATATTGGTAATTTGGATATAGGAATAAAATTACTCCGAAATTTTCAATCAATTGTACACTTAGAGAAATACTTAAAATTATTAAATGATCTTTACTTGTAATCTTAATTGAAAAATTATCTATTTTCACCATTAAAATTTACCTATTGTTCTCATCTTATTTTAGATGGAGGTTTCTTCTATTTCTTTAAATATAAATGAATAACAATTGTTAAGTGCCTTTAGTTTTCTTTTTTATAAACATTTTTGAAGTGTTAATTCAATTTTTAAGCTAGCTTGTGGGTATATCTCTAAGTTGTTAATTTGTTCAGGTGTATTTGAATTTATTTAATTTTTTTAAGAAGGAGTTAAGTATTAAATCAATGATCTGATCAAAATAGTTTAGCATTTAAAGCATTTTACTATGAAACTTCTGCATATTTATTATATAATAAATTTTTAAATTTTATTTATGTAATGTAAAACAGTTCTGTCTTTGTATCTGTATAAATAGGAATAGATATTGGATTGTTTTAATTCACATGTAATGCAATTCAAAATTTAGTAATTTGAAATGTTTAATAGGTCACAATTCTTTTAATTATAGTTATTATTCATAATTTTAAAATAAAAAAACAATGTTGTGACAAGTGTAAAAGTGAACCTTAGTAGGTACATCTGAATTTCAGCCAGGATATTACTTCATTTTGAGTCAATCGATGCACTTAAAAGTTTATGTAATATTTATAAAATGTATTGGTTGTAAAATAGCTATTCACACAACTACAGTTATTAAAAATAATACATTTGGTTTCATGTGAAGAAAAAGTATATGCATTTTACAGTTGAAATTTAAAACCAGAAATACACCATTAATAAATGAAGCATTGTATCATTTTTTTTTTTTTTTTTTTTGTTTAATATACATATGTGAATCAGTTTCGTAAATGGAATGAACAAATTGTAAAGCATATTGTTGCTTAAAAAAAATATTAGGTGCTACTTATATATAGAAGCATCAAGATTTGATTGCCTCTCAAACTAATGATTGTATCTGAAAATGCTCTTCTTGAAATTTTGTCTCTTCTGTATTGTGGCTCAGAATTATAAGGTCCATTGTAAATAACTCGTTGTCTGGTGCTAGTATGTTATTAATTTAATAAGTTAATTATGCTTATGTAGTTTTATTTAAAATATATTGAATTGTAAAACTAACAATGTTGTCTCATTTTTTTGTAAATCACTTAGAAAACTGAAATTAGACACATACATATATATGAAATAAAGAAAAAAAACTAATGCTATTTAAGAATTCCTAATAGTTTACATACAAATTTAAGAATATAGTATATTTTTTATCGTAAAAATTATTGTACATTTTTAATGAAATATTTTAAAGACTACAATTGATTAAAACTTTATTATAATTATATAATATTTATGTAGTTCTAATGAATTTAAAATTAACTACCTCTTTCTTTTTATTTGCTCATCATCTGAAATAGTTTTTAAAAAATAACTGTTGTTGTATGTATCAGAATTTTCAAATGGTAATGGAATAATTCATTTTTGAAAGTTGGTGGTTAGTAATTAAAATTAAATAAATTTTTTCATCAATATTACAGGAAACATTTGGGAAACGGGTTGCATCCATGCTAACTACTGAGTTGAAAAAGGAATGCTCGAAATATGACGAGGCTCATAAAAAGGCTATTGAATCAAATAACACTTTGGAAACTGCTGTGAGCATACACATCAATAATATAAGTAAACTTCTTTTACCTCTTGAGGAGTTAGTTGTAATTTTGCCTTCTGCCAAGTCACTTAAAAGTAAGTTCTTTTACGAAGGTCATTTGTATTTTGTATGCATGGTGTAATATGTTATTCACATTATAAGGAACACTGGAAAAAAAATGTTTTTTTTTTACCTCAATCTGTTTTTATTATTAAGATAATTTTTAAAAAATAAATTTTATTGTTATGATTGTGGATTTTCGTTGAAAATATTTAAAATTATTTAAAAATGTTTTTAATCTCATAATGTGAATTTTTTTTTTAAATTTTATTTTAAGATTTTGATAATTGTCAATTAAATACAATATGTGTGCCCTTTTTTATTGAATTTTTAATATTTTAAAAATTAAATATTTATAAAGTAAGGTATTGATAATCTTCAAAAAAAAGTTTTTTTTATTTAATGTTTGATTAAGGAAATGAAATTTTTAAAATTATTGATATATTTTATAAGTTTAAAGAGCATCTTAATACAAAAAATTGTAATTAGAAATTCAAATGTTGAATAAAAATTTAACAAAATTCTTGTAATATTATAAATCTGTATTTACCTCAATCAAACATCAAAATGTCATTACTGTTTTGAACTACATTGATAGAAATAACTTTTATTTAAGTTATGTTACTAAAATGACAGTTACAAGCCAGAAACAATATACCCATATGGATGACTGAAAATATGGATAATTATTGTTAAATTAAATAAATATTGCTTTCTGATTATTGCTGTAAAATTTTTTGAATATAATGTTTCTTAATTATGTGTTTAAAATGCTAAATTTATTTTAATGTATTAGCAAATGTTAAATAAAGGTAAAAATTAATAATTAGATAATTTATTTTTTTAAATTTATATTATGTGTTTTTGATTTTACAGATGTTTTAAATTTAAAATTCTTTTTTAAAAATTAAAAATAAAAATGTTTAATCTCACTGTTTCAAATTCTCAGACAACAATTTTTTTTTTTGACATTTATTTAGTTTTGTAAATAGACTGCATGAAATAAAAGGCATAAAATGGTAAATTTATTATAAAACACCCTTTGTATTTAATAAGTATTAATTTTTTTGGTATTATGTTTTTGTTTTGTATATAAATAATATAAATTTACTACTTCTGGTTTTCAATATGTTTGCAATCATCCTTTATTTTAGTCCAAGTTTAATTAATACTTTTTTTGAAATTTTATGCCATTTTATAAATTAATTTTCATTTCTTGGTTGCTTTTGTACTCTTGCTTTCTTTATGGTTTCACATTACATCGAACTTCAAAAAAAAAAAAATGTATATATATTAATGAATGAGTATTGTTTATCAATTTTTAAAAAAAAAATAAAATGAAATTTTAATTCAGTGCTGTACATCTTTGCATATGCTATAGATGCTTTGTATTAGAAAGGAAACAGTTTATTAATTAAATAATACTGTATTTATGATGTTAATATTCGATAGTAATACAAAAAGAAAACTTTTTAATTGGTTATATTATGCATTTTATAAATATTATTAAAGATATAAATAAGAATGAGTTATATTTATTTTTTTAAAAAATTTTCATAGCTCCTGAAAATCAAAAGGCTATGGATACATTCAACCATTTAGTTGATAAAGTTGAGGAAATGCGAAAGCAGCGACAATACTTGGAACAACAATTAAGAGATTCTTTGATGAGTGATGATATTACAAAAAATTTAGTTACTATGAAGAAAAAAGAAGATTTGCAGGTTAGAATTAAATGTATATGAAGCTTGTTAAATATAATTTAGTTCTTATTCTTGCTTATATCCTAGAGATCAGTAAAGTAGGAGTATGATGTCCATTAACAGCTTCCCTTACCAATTTTTTTTTTAAAGAAATTGCAAAAAATCATATTTTTTAAATTCAATTATTAAATATAAAGAAACAAAACATAATACACAGGCTTTAAATTGATTTTTTAGTTTTTTATAGGTGTGGGGAAGCATTTAGCTTTATCATCAGTTTAGTCTTCTGTGTTATCCAGTGCAAATGAAGAAATATTAAATATTAGTTGTTGTATAACTGTCTTAGAAATTAGGGACAATACAAAGTAATATCTGACATTCGTTATACTGGTATCTGGTTTCTTTTTCTTACTAGCTTACCTCTAGAATCTCTTTTACTGGAGCATAGAGCACACTTGTAGGATTTTTTTCCCCCTGTAGCAGGAATAGCATCTTGGAAATGCCTTGAGGTTACCTGAGTGGTGAAGACTAATACTGAATCTTATTGATGTGGCAGACAACACATCACAATCAATTTTTGCAATTAGTTTTCAATAAGTTCCATTAAATGGGAAATTTTTTTTATTATAATATTTCCCCCCCCCTCTCTTTCTTGCAGTAGAATAAACAGTTAAATGCTGGTTGACTTGATTAATCCCTCACATTTTGTCATTGTAGCCATTTACACATTTAGGCCTGAACGTTGTCTCTCCATTTGTTTGTCACATGCTGCATTTCAATTATAATGTATTTTGGAAGTTAGACTAACATCCTTCTGATTTTTCCATTTGATTACAGTTACTTTCCCTCTCTGTTTCCCAATAATTTCCATCAGATCTTGAGGTAAATCTTTTATATTCAGTCAAAGTGTTTTATACACAGGCTTCCTTTTGATCAATATATCTACCAAATTTGGTGAGTTGTAAAAATTATCCATTGTAGAATAATATCTTTTATCCAGTAGTGGTTTTGTAAGAGTCTTGACAACTCAGGCTGAAATATGCAGGCCATCAAATAAATTATCAAAATTAATTCCCTTTACTATGTATTTTGTGACATTCCAGACATAACCACTCTTTGATTTTCACAGCAAGTAACTCTTTATTCCAAATTGTACCGTCTTCAAAGGAATGCACTGCACCCATTCAAGAGTCTTCCTTTATAAAGAAGTAAACTTTTGTCTGTTGTTATGTCTCTTTCAGGTACAATCAGACTCTGAAACTTCTCAAGTAAGTATTGCAGAATTGGCCATATCTTATTTAGTTTTGGATAAGGATGTGTACTTGTATCATACAAATAATTGTTGTTGAAGTGCGGTTTTTTTTTTTTCTGGCAAAGTCATCTGTGTGACAATCTTTTTTGTACAAAATAGTGCATTCCACAACTGAGTTTTGCTTTATAATCTTGTAGATCCAATTCTTTATTACATTTTGGAGAATAGCTATTTCCAAAAAGCTCATATTTGATTTTGAGAGATAAAACACTATGGTTTTGAATGCAATTTATATAAGTACACTTTTCTGCATATCAGTTAGTTTGGTTGTAATGAAGTCAATCAATTCATCATCAAAATATCTCTAGAAAAAAGTCCAAAACTTTACTGATAGGGCCAATTTTGAAATCCATACCTGGTTTTGCTGTAAAAGTAAAATGAGCAGGTTACTGAATTGAATTTCATGCCATTGATGAGTTGCCACCAAATCATCAAAATCATTAGAATTATTATCTTCCATAAGGCTACTTACAGGATAATAACTTCCATTATATACAAAGTCTATATCTTTTCATAATTACTATTCAAAAAATCATTTGCATCGCTTCCACTTTCATTCACAGTTACCATTTTTTTTACTATTTTTACTTATCCAGCAACCAATGTATGTACAATCAGGCAAAACATGTCTCCAGTCCCGGTATTCAATGAAAAAGCTCTCCTACATTACTTAGCTAACTGACAGGCAAAACAGGGTATTTTTTTTTTTCTGGTTAAGCTTCAGACTAAGTAAAAACATGATAAAATGAATCATTCTGACAAATTTTGCTACATCCTAGTTTCCTCAGGGTGATAATTAATTTTCAATGCATACAAACCTGAGGTAACTGAGGATAATCAAGGAAACAGTGAATTATTAAAAACATAGTTTAATACTTCCAAAACTACTGTGTGAATATACTCAGAAACTCCTTTTATCTTACAATATTGTTTTAATTATATCATATTTTTATTTCCATCTTACTTCAAAAAATTTTTGAAGAGAAAGAGAATTTCTGTAAAAAAAAAACTGAAAAGTTAAAGGTCCTTATCGAAACAAAATGTGTTCAAGGAAATAAGCATCAAAATCTATTATTTAATTTCTGCAAATGATCCAGTGAAATGTTGTTTGTTATTTATTTTTAGGTTTGCAATACATTAATTATCCTTTTTATGAAATAGCTTTTGATGTTTAATGTGTTTTTAGAAATTAAAACTTCTGAAATTGGGGACATTATGTAATAAATCTTTTGAAATTTCTTAATATTTCTTATTTTTTCCAAATTTTTGAGCTTTGTTGCTCATTTAAAACTGTAGGATTAATATATATATGTATATATATATATATATGTGTGTGTGTGTAAATTTAACAAAATTGTTTCTTTTATAGCAAACATTTGCTGAAGAATTGAAGAAACATGATGAAGTTATAACATACTTAGATCAAAATTTATCTGCTCAAGATAACATTTTATGTGCCTTAACTGAAGCTAATGCCCATTATGCTGAAACAAGAAAATCAATGTCTGAAATAACGCATCAGTAAGTAAATTTATAAAGTTCTTAAAAATTGAAATATGAAATAATTCTTCTAGATGAATTAAAATTCTTTTTTTTTATGTCAACGAAATAAGGGAAAAATCATGTTTACTTTGTTTTATTTATTATTAATGATTTTTTTTAATGCACCCATTATTTTAACAGAAACATTTTAGGCATAGAAATAAATGCCAAATTTTAAAAAATGAAAATTATTTGAACAAAGTATTTGCTATATAAAAATTAAGGAGTGTTTAATGGGTTAAAATTTATGTGTAAGCTGTGTTATAAGTTGGATGCATTATTTTTTAATACAAGTAATATTTATCTGAATTATAGTTTATCTAATTTTATATAGCTTATCATGCATCTCTTCAATAGTGTCTTGGTTGTTTTAATATATTTATCATCATTTAAATAAATTATTTTCTTTCCAATATTTGCTAATAAGTCATGTTTCTTATTTTGCATTAATAATTTTTGAATCAATGAAATATTTTTAAGAAATGATAAAATAATTCAATTAGAATTATAATAGACAAAAGCCAACCTTCAAGCTGGAATTTAAGGAACAAAGTTGTATGAAAATAGGATTTTGACTACTTAACTGTAAGATTTCGATGGATTGAAGTTAATCTAAAATCCGAGTGTTATTTAAAATAAAATACTTGCAAAGGAAAATATGTATCTAAGAAAATTACTTTACTGCATTCATACAAAGCATCCCAATTTTAAAAAATTAAATTCTCAAATTTTTGAAAAAAAAAACTAAGTGTTCTCAGTGATTAAGGAGGCAGGTAAAGTTATGTTTGATGAAAAGAACAAGAAAAGTTTTGATTTAAAGGAAGATGAAATGGTACCACTTCAAATTACTCAGAAGATTACAGAATTAATGAAGTGTTGCAATGGGCTGAAAACTATTTGAAAATCCATTGGTCCAAAAAGTTACTGAAAGTAAATTTTTCTCTTAACAACTGAACTAAAACTACTGATATATAAAATTTGTATCAACTGCTTTTCCCGTTATATATGGAACAATGAATCTCTTGAAGATATGTTATTCGGTGAACCATTCATTTGAAGAACTAGCCAAGAAATATTCAAGACTTTCCAGATTTTAAAATTCAAAGACTTAGATTGGATGAAATGTGTAGGGATCTGTACAGATAGAGCACAGGCTATGTGCAGTGAAAATACAGTTTTGTGACTCTAGTGTTTGCAGTTACTCAAAATGCAACATGAACTCTCTGCAATTATCACAGAGAATCATTGATATCAAAATCTACACAATTGATATAAAAAAAAAAAAGTTTTGAACATTGTTGTTAAAATAGTGATTTTCATAAAATTTTCAACTGGGATATTCCCTTGTAAAGGGATAGGGAGCAACAAATAACTTCTTTTATGGAAATATGTTCTCTATCAATAGGATTATGCCAATCATTCTCTATCATTCGCCCACATGGTTTGTGAAATTCTGTGAAGAGGTGTAAATGCTTTTATTCAATAGCCATGATTTGGAAAAATTGTTGCATGTTCTGAAATTTGTTTTGAAACTTACATAATTAGTAGACATATTCATTAAACTTATCCAATTAAATTAATATGTACAAGGTTTGGACCACAAATATAAGAGTTTTGAAACATTTTGAATGTATATAATTGAAAATAATATTACCATTTCTAGTAGCATAAATTACCATGATATCAAAATGTTTGAATGCTTTGAAAAAAAAATTTATTTATTATTTTACTGAAGAAATAAAAAAACTGCCAAGAGAAGACCTATATTGCATCTCTCTTCCAAGACAAATTTTACTACTGGCATATAGCCAAAGGCTGATGAAGAACTCATCAACTTGTGTGGAAATACATTTTTAAAAATTAATCACTGTAAATTGACACAATCCTGGTTATCTGACTAACTTTTCCAATTTTTCTACTAAAGCTTTGAAAATATTACTCCCTTTTACATCTTCATATCTTTCCAAGGTTGTATTTTTGGCAATGGTAAGAATTATAACCAAGTACTGTAATTTCGGGTTGTTAAGCTGTGATTTATGCATGTTTAAAAGTTAAAATTTAACATTTGTGCAACATCTTCCGAGACTGAGTATCTGAAGAATTTTTTTTATTACCTCTTGTCTTTTGAATTTCACTAGTGGAGATCATAAGTTATGGACAAATGAAACATGTAACGTAGAATTCATAGCAACATTTTAGTCTGATACAAGCACCCAATTTGTGTTAAGGGAGTGCAACAAGTTCAAACTCTCATGAAACTTGCATAACTGTGGACAATGTTAAATATAGGGTTCCGTAATGCATGTACAGTTGCTTCGTGGGTCAATAAAACATAGCAGTCAGTTTTGGCTGATACAACCGTATCAGCTTTCATTAAATAGGAAATAATCAAAAATGAAAATAAAGATAAAGACATTGAAAAAAGTGACTTTGAACAGAGAGTGATGAAAGTTTGATATTGATGGTTATTTGTTTAGTTTGTTTAATTCTTACATTTAGGACCTGGATTTTGAAGATTTTGTAAAATAAATGTAGTTTATTTTAATAATAAAATTCTGTTTTATTATCTGATTTATTTTTATAATATGGTAATTTGTAGTGATAAACTAAGTTTACTGGGCCCTTAAAATGTCTATTAGACATCAACAGAATTTGTTTTTGGCAAGTTCAAGGTAAAATATTTACTTATATGTTATTGTTTTTATATATTTGTAAACATTATAAAATGCTATCAGTGACAATTGCATCAATATGGAGGGGAATTACGGGATAAAGGAATATTAAGTGCCACGTTTCGAAATGCTTTACAGCAGTGTATATGATGCTGTGGCTTATCTGATAAATTTTCAGTTTTTGTAGTTAATTAAATGTGTGGCATATACACCAAAACAATTTATCTACCTGAAATTCCGGTACATCAAAACAAGCTGCAATTGTTGCACTCCTAGCATCTAAAAATAACTGGAATTGAACTCGACTTGATTGCCATCATCAACCAACTATTGAAAACAAGTGCACTCTTCACACAGATCTTATAAAATATTTTTCCAAAAATTACACTCCTAGCTTTTAAAGTAACTTTTGTGGAAGAAAAAAATTCATATTATTAAAATATGAATTTTTTTCTTCCACAAAAGTTACTTTTCAACCCATAAATGTCTTTTATAAGGTACAAGTGCTGTTCTTTGAAAAAATTCTGTGCACCTAGGAGGAAGTGGGCTGCAATGTTTAAAAGTTTGATAACCCCTGTCCTAGAGCATACTGTATGTAAAAGGAATTATGTTAAAAAAGTTAAATGCATTATTTATTTTTTTAAAAAAATAATTATAAGCTCTTTTTCTTTATGCAGTTACAATCTTACAAGTAATTAAATCTTCTTTGTTATTTTGAGGTAAAAAGTTAATGATTTGTTTCTATTTTTAAACAAATTGAAACATTTCCCCCTTGTATGTTGATATTCTTATCAGTTTTCTTATTCTACAGACGTCAAGAAATGGTAAATGCACTTATTAATTCTTTTGAAGCATATGATGATTTAGTATCAAAGGGAAAGAAAGGACTTGAATTCTATCAAAAATTGCAAACTAATGTGACACGTCTTCTTACACGTGTACGTAGTGTAACTAAAGTTCAAGATGAGGAAAGGTCTCAAATAGCAGAAGCTGAATTACGTAAAGGTATATCTATATGAATTTTATTTTTAATTCTGTACAGTTGTATTATTAAAAAATTATATATAATTTATCTTTTGCTTTTTGAGTTATTAAAGTATTTAATTTTAATATTTCAGTAAAAATACTTTTTGGATCTTAAATTTATGATGTTGCTAATTTAAACTTTATTTATAATAATGTTTTAACAATTATGTGGCTTTGTAATGTTTTTTTATTGAAGTTGTATATCTGCTAATATGAATGTAAAGTTTATTTGACTGTTTTCCCGATTTGTAAGAATTAAAAAATGATGAAATTATGAATTTATGGATTACAATTCAAACAAATTAATTTAACATAAATTTTGAAATATTTTGGTTTAATTTCTTTAAAAAAATTAATGTTTGATAGAACGATTGAATTTAAATTTATAATATCCTTAGTATGTGTGTATTACTTATAATTAAATCCTTTTATATCTCATACAGATTAAATCATTACACCTATGTAAAATTTAACTGTTTATTACTTTAAAAAAAGAAAATGTTCTGAATATAACATCTTTCTAAATATGCATAAAATTTATCACTGGAATATTTTAATTTAAATTTTATGGTTTTTTAATCGCTAAATAAAAGCATCTTTGTTTACTGTTTCAATTAATGAAATAATTTTATTTGGATGCATATATTATATGTATACTAGTAATTATTAAAGAAAAACATTTTCTGTAATGAAAGAATTAGCATTTTGGGGGAAATAGGTATTAATGAATATGAAACCCACATAGAGTGTTCTGCTTCTGTTTAAATTAATATTTAAAATTCATACCTCAGTTTTTAAAAGATGTAAACTCTGTTCTGTTTCGTAATGTTAAAAAAAAATTAAGGTAGGATTTTTTTTTTTTTTGCAGGATCTAAAATGCCTAGAGTTCCTACAATGCCTCCCACTCAACATGTTCCAAAACTAAAGGATTATCTTCCATACATGACAAAACAAGGGGGCTCTGTATCAGTAACTCCAGGAATTTTTAATTCTTATCCTCCTCAGCAACCACCACTAGCTACTCAACTGCCTTCAGAACCAATACGACAAGCAACATTAGGAGGGCCATCTATTGATGCTTTTGACAGAAAACTTAAACCAGTTTCCAAGGAAAATATGAGACCAGAAGATGGTTTTGATGTACCATCAATGGGTGTAAGACCTACTCCAGTAGGTTCAGAACAGCCATCTGTGCCAACTATGTGCACAACAACAATGTCAAATTCTCAAGTTGGAAATTTCCCTGTCCCATCAACTCAACAATGGCCCCAGAATCCTCCAACATCATCAGCAATAAACGGTGGTTACCCTACATCTTACATGCCATACCAATATCCTACTTCTATGATGAACAATTCAGTTATTTCTACGCCAGGGACTCAAGCATCAAATGTTACTTATTCCCAGCCACAAATTCCAAACTCAGTACCGTCGCAAAGTTATAGTCCAACTATTCCCAGCCAAACTGCATCTTCTCAACCACAAATTCCCAGCTCTTTACCTTCACAGAGTTATTGCCCTGTTATTCCCAACCCAAATGCTGTTTCTCAACCACAAATTCCAAGCTCTATACCTTCTCAAAGTTATAGCCCTACTATTCCTGGTCAAAATATCTCTCCTCTACAATATAATGCAAAATTAAGTTATCAGTCACCAATTAGCACTGTTACAGCACCTCAAAGCATAAGTGTGCTAAGGTTTGGGATGGCTCAAAATGAAGTAAATTCTATTCCTGCCTCTTTACCTCAGCCTATTGTTAATACTTCAGTAAGGCCAAATGTACCAGTTGCTGCTTCAGCTTCTAGTACAATGACTTATCCCAGTACAACTTATCCAACTGGAGTTTACCAGTATCCTAGAGATTCCATTCCTAAAAATGTTGGGTATGTTCCTCTAAGTGGATTTTCAGCATCTCAGCAAATTGGAAATACATCGACTAGTAATGTAACGTCACCATCCATGCCACAAACTCAAATGCATCCATCGATGCAAGGGACTGTGCAAATGAATCCCTATGTAGCAGTTTCTAATTATTCTGCTCCATCTTCAGTATATAATCAAAAACCAGTACCAAATATAAGTAATTATCAACCTTCACAGCTTACTCAATATTATGAAGCTAATACACGTCCTGCCAGTGTCACTGCATCTATGGATACTAGAACTACTACCTTCAATTCATCGATTCCTTATTCTTCTAATCCTAATGCAATTCCATCATCACAGCAAAGCAATGTTACTTCTCAAATTACCCCAAATGCATCTTACAATTATTCTGCAAATACACCATCTCAGTTTTATGGTCAATATCCATCTCAGATGTCTGTTAATCCTTCTATTCCAGCTAATTATTCTAGCACAAGTGGTGTACATTTTAGTTCTGCACCAACTTCACATTCTTACCCAAATAGTTATGCAAATGTATCTACTTTTCCTAATCAAAGCACATATTATTCGTTTATTCCTCAAAATGGACAGTCTATGCCTGTTGTAAGCTCTTCTTTTCCTGGAACAAATATACCTGTTGCAAGCTCAACTTATGCTGTAACTAATATGCCAAGCTATGCTGGAACAAATATCCCTACTCAAAAGGTTCCTACTACTTTTAGTTCAGTTCAGGTTCAGCAACCAAATGTTACAAATACTCCTGTAGGCTTTAGTACTACTCCAGCAGCTGCTCAGCCATCAACTGGCTCTTTTCCCAATCAGAATGTGATACCCCCATCTCCTGTTACTGCTTTTACTGGTCAGCAAAGTTCTCATCCACAAACAAACATAGTTTATCAATATAACTATCCATCAAATAACACAGGATATAATACCAGTTCTATACCAAATGTGCAATATCAAGCTTCGACTCAACCAATTATTCCACCAAGTCAACCCTTGCAACCTCCACCAACTCAACCAATTACTCCACCACCTTGTCAACCCTTGCAACCTGCACCAACAAATGTTCCAAATTTTCCTGAACTGAAAAGTTCTTCTCCTAGTACTGATCAGTCTGTGAAAAATGAGGGTTCCCACTTAAATGTTATTAGAGATCTCATTACACCTCCTCTGGAAACAGAACCTGCTAACTCTGTTAATCCAACTGAGAAAGAAACATTACCTCAAGTTTTACAACCAAAGGTAAATAGTTTCTTATGTATTATTCTTGTAAATCAATAAAATGAAATTTGAAATAATTCTTTCAAATGTAATGTTACTTTGATTTTACCAGTGAACTCCCATACTTTGCAGGAGATGTGTTTCTTGTTATAAGAAATATTATATGGAACATAAATTATGACATTTGTGTAAATTTAAACATGTGTCTAAAATTGGTTTAAACTGGTTTTAAGAAGGAATTCTAGTTACGCATTTATTCTTTCACTTTTTAAATCTATATCATATGGTGTCTTAATTTGTCCAAATATTTTATGGATTTACCTTGTATATAAAAAAAGAGTATTGTATGTATTAAAATTGTTAAAAATAAATTACATTTTAATCATGTGTTCTGAAATTTTAATAAAATACTTGAAAAATTACAAAGAAAGTAGATAGTCCTGGATGAGACAAAATTAGAGTTTTTTAACAAATTGAAATTTGGTGTGAAATTAACAGCCATCGTTATTGAGCTTACTAGAGTTAGAGAGAGAAGTATTGAACTTTTTTTTTTTTACTATAGTTAACAGTTCAAACAGTCAGACAAAATAAAAGCAAAATATGATCCATAATGTACATCTTTATTAGATATGAATTTTTTATTGGATAAATTTATATCTCTATTATATTTCAATATAGATTGGTTGTATAAAAGACATGTTAATATCTAAAATTGACAATTTCTTGGTGTAGATTAAACACTGTTATTTGAGAAATATAGTTTTAAATATTGTTGTCATAAAACAGTCTGCATTTGTTAAAAGGTTCTGAGTGTGTTCTATCTAATGAATTGCATTTGTCAGCATTTTGCTTTGTTCTTATAATAATGCTGAAATGTATTATATTTCTGTAGTTTTGTAAAAAGTATTTCTGTTTCAAACTCTGCATGTGTAAAATTTGTTTCTTATTAATGTTATGTTTTTATTGCTTTAGGTAATAGATTTAAAAAGTATTGCTCAGCCTAAGGAAAAAGAACCAGTGAAAGATCCACTAGATGATCCATTAGTAAGATCAAAATTTGTTGCTGAAGTTGAAAAATATGAAAAGTTTGTAGAGGGCCTAGTGCGGAAGTCTTTGAATGGAACTACTCCTTTGGATCAGAAATGGAAGGTTTGTGTATAAACAGCATTAAAATATTTTTATTACTCAATTTTTTTGAACTTACTCATGCATGTTTTTACATATTTTCATTTTGTTGTACCAAGTATTATGAGTGAAAGATTAATGCAATGCTGTACCACGCTTCGGGGTTCTTGTTGATTGGGAGTCAATGAAACAATCACTTAAAAATCTCAAGACTTTTATTCGTAGCAATTTCTACAGGATGCAGGAAAATCCAGCTGTAGACATCACAATTACACAGCTGCAAATTTAGCTCATTCCACAGGAAACAGCTTCCAAATACAGAAGTCTCTAATATCTCAGATAGATAACAGCTGCTAACCACTAAACTAGCAATCAAAACTGATCATCTTCACTACTGCTTCTCCTCTTCACTACTCCTGCTTCTATCTCGGCCTGTGGTATTTACACCTGACTTGGCGTGAAGATCTAAGAGTTTCGGCAAGGTTCTAGGCTCTCTTGCTTTTAATATTAGTCCTAGAGCTTCAATGATGAAATTTTCCAGAAATATCTATTTTTCACCAATTCTTGCCTAGTAGTCGCCAAATTACTAGAAATGCCATTTTTTTTTAACATTGAATACGCCTAAATTGCGTGATTTTTGCCCAAAATCTGAGTATTTCCGATCTGTCTGAGATATTTTTTAAGACAAATACAAGTAATATTTACAAATTTGTAACAATACTATAGTCAATGTATTGTTTATTATCTAGAAATATGAATTGTCTTTATAAATCCATAAACTAAGCTGTAGTTATGATGCTATTTTTCATTTCAATTCCTCTCAGAAGTATAACTTCTTCTTGTAAGTGTAGGATTTGCACCTCTGAGGTACCAAGGTATGTTTTAGGTCATGCCCAGAATGTTCTAGTTATATTTCTCAATTTTTAACCCTTCTTTTTGAGAAAATACTTCCTTTTTTCTTCCTCCCTTCATTCTCTGTCTAAATAACTGATATATATTTGTAATAATTATTTAATTAACAAATTAACTCTCGGTTACTAACAAATTGTCTTCCATACAGCTTGACTAAATATGGCCCTTGTGTTAATAAAGTCAATCAATGAACCAATTTCAGTTTAATAATGAAAATAACTTAATTTTAATAGATTCAATATTTTGAAATTAAAGGAATTAGAAGGAATTGCTTAAATTATTTATTAAATGCAATAAGTAATTTATATATATATATATTTTTAATTTAGATTAATTGTTCATTTATCTACTATGTGGTATTCCTTTTTTAAAAAAAATAATGCATGGAAAAGTGTTAAAACTGGGCTTCAAAAATTAATATCAATTGGATTTACTTTTTAGTTACTTGATCAATTTTCATTCCATTTTAAATCTTGTTTTGTTGAAATGTAAATGTAAAACTCTGCATTTTTGAAAAAATATATATTATGTATTGTTGAATAAACATTGTGGTAGAAGTTTGATTTTCAAAATTAAATATTTTTCTAGGAATTCATAGATACTCAAGATAAAGAATCTAGAAAACTGTCAATTTCTGTTGCTCGATGTTATCCTTTAAAAAATAGATTTCCTGATGTTATGCCTTGTAAGTGACGATTTTTTTTATTAAATTATGTGTAATAATGCTTTTAAAAATGCATTAGTTGTATTATTTTTGTTGTTGTTGGTAATTAGTAAATTTTACTTGATTAAATTTATTTGCTATCAAAAAAAAATTTTCTTATATGATTTTTCTCTTGAAGGATTGTAGTAATCTGTAAATTTCTGATAAATTTAAATTGAAAATTTTTCTTTTATAATAAATTTAGTTAAAGTTGTGAATACTATTAAGTTTATAATATGTTGTGAATTTTTTTATAAATAGTTGTAAAATTAAAGAGCAATGTGTTAATTGTTGATGCTAACATTTTGTAGTAAAATCTTAGTGATAAAATTACTTTAGAATTAAATATTTTGGTTGACAAAGACTAAATGACCACATAGGTTCTTTCGGTGAGTCCTGTTATTTCTGTTCCAACATCACTCATTAATGTCAATTGTTTAAGAATAAAGTGCTCATCTTTTTTTTTTTTTTTTTTAATGCTTCTAATAGCAATAGAATTATGGAACTTTCTTATATTATGTAATTTTTCTTCCTAAATTGAGGTTCAAGGGATAAATTGTAATTTTTAAAATAGGAACCCCATAAATTTATGCCATAAGGTATAAACCGAAAATTGACTGTATTGGAATCTAAACATTATCTTGGTTGAAACTGAGAGTGCATTGCTGAGGTATTAAAAATATAATTTTTTAAAATTTAAAACATCCAATATATTAAAATGCACCTGAAACATAAAATCTATCATATTTTGCTTTACTAAAGATAAAAATAATGATTTCTCTGATATTTTTAGATGATAGCAATAGAGTGCAATTATCTTCAGCAAAGGATGATTACATAAATGCCTCCTATTTAAAGGTAATTGTAGCATTTATAAGTTATATATAAAATAAAGATGTGTTTTATAAAATACCTGAGATATGTAATTTATGCATTTGTTAATCTTAAGTCTTTCACTTTACATTCTTTGTATTATTGATTTAAAATTTATTCTAAATTAAAAACATGCATTTTTTTTTTTTTTTTTTTCTTGTTTTTTAAATTTTAACTGATTTATTGAAAAGTTTTTAATTTCAGATATGAAGTTAATATAAATTTAGAATAATCTTGATTATTTTTAATTGGCAATTTGTTACATCCTTTAAAAATTTACTTTTGCTCTCCATATTGTTTTTCCAATAAATTTTCTGATTACATTGTTACATAAATTTAAACTAAAACATATCTCCCTCTTCCCATCTGAAATTGTTTTTAAATGTCACATGGAGAATAATTTCCTCCTTTATATGAAACAACTTTTCATTTATGTTTATTTTATTTTGTGAGATTGATACTTTTAAGTATAAGCCTTGTTTTAAAAACTGTTTTAGTTCCTGAAATCTGAATTATTATTATTACTTTTACTAAATTATTTTGTAAAGTTAAACTGGAGATTTCAAAATTAATAAACTTAGTTAAACTCTGCTCTTAATTAGTAAAATTTAACTTCTAATATTGCAGTTCATTAAAAAAAATCTGAAATTAAGTTTTGTTCATATGATATTTTAAATTTAATAGTTAATTAAGAATTTGTGTTTTGTGCATTTTTTGGGGTATGTACAGAATGTATTTATGATCTAGGTACAAATGTTTTTAGGGTGTGACATGTGATGATTGACTTTAATTATTTGATATTAAATGTTTAAAGCTTTCAAGTGAATTTTTATTGTTTTAAATAATTGCTAATCTACTGTAAACATTGTAATTGTTGCTTTGTAATAGAATTTATGTTAACTTTGGATTACTCATTATATTTCTCCCTCTCTTTCTTGTTTCTAATTATACAGTTTCATTTTAATTTAGGATATTTGCCCTGGCAGTCCAGTATTTTTAATCACCCAAGCACCTTTGCCTGCTACTTTTAGTGATTTTTGGCTAATGATTTGGGAACAACAAGTAGAAACACTTGTATGTCTTTTACCAGATTCTGAGGTAATAATTTTATATTTATTTTAAGTTAGAAAGCAATGTATGGTCACCACAAGTATTCTGGGAATTTTGGTAGGATCATGTACAATGTGACAGTATCATTCTATTGATAAATTTTGAGCATAAATAAAAAAATCACTTATGTTTGATAAGTGTTATTTACATATTTTACATAGTATATCAGTTGTAATAATTTATGTTTTTGTATCAATGAATAAGACTTATGTTAAAAATATTTGGTACAGTTAAAGTGTTTTTATTTTTTTTAAAAAAAGAGATATAATTTTATTTATTTAAGGCAGTCACACACATGCTTTTTAAAGATATTTCTTCCCAAAATTAGTAATCACAGTAAAATAAGATTGTAACATTTTTAAATCAATATAAATAAACCCTTAGATCTTTTCACTTGAATAGGATGCTGATATTTAATATATATTTTATTTCAAATTTCATTGTAGTAATAAATGTAACTTTTAACATTTTCTTTTGAAACTATTAGTCAAAAAACAATTTATTCATTTGAAATTTTAATGAAAAAAAGTAAATATTAAAATACAAAGTGATAATTTACTGAAGAAAACTTACCCCATATAAAAATATAGGACCAAGTAAGTATGTAATCCATTGTTATTGTTTTACCTAAACAAATTTAATATTTATGGTATTTTTGTCTTTATTTTCACTCATTGCCTTCATTTTCATTCATTCAGTATGTTACTTTGATAGTATATTTACTAATTAAATTTACTAATTCTATATTTTTCAGTTGAAAAATCATGTCTATTTTCCAAAAGAAAGAGGATCACAATTGTCTTATGGAGCTTTTGAAACTACATTGCATAGTTGCAAAGAAAAAAATGGTTTTATTGAACGAATGATTAATGTAACTCATATTAAGGTGAGGGTTACTATATTTTATAATTAATTGTTTAAGATTGTATTGTATTGTCTTCTACTTTTAAAAAATACATTTTAATAAAAGAAGAGTGTCATACTTGTATACCTGAATATTTGTGTAAAGAAATTTTTTTTGACTATCCAAGATAAATATGTTTGATATTTAATCATTTTTATTCATTATTGTAAAATAAAATATAATATATAGTTAAATTTAATTTTTTTGTAATTTTTATTTGATTTTAATATTAGTTTATTTTAATAATTTTGAATTGAAAGTAACTGTTCTAGTACTTGTGTATTATTGCAGTCATATTAAGGGAAATTGCCAAATTCTGATTATTCAATAACAGTGCTTCATGACATTTGAACATGTGATTTCTAGTTTTTTTTCATCAATAAGTATCACCATTTTCATAAGCATTTGGTTTCGCAGCTTCGCTTTTTTTCCCTCCTTCCCCTACCTCAATCTAAATTTTTACAGGGAAAGCATATAATAGAAGTAAGTGATAAAATAGCTTCAAGACTACAATATTTTACCTCAAAAAGCAAATGTTCAAATTTGAGTGCATCAGTGAAGGACATAGGTATTTGGGGAATGGAATGTTAAAAAAAAAATTCTACTTCCATTGTGTGTGTAATCAACTTATTGAGATCAGAATTATCAACTGATTTGAAAACATTCATGTGCCTTTTTCTACAGTTTCTAGATTTATATATTGCTGGTGTAAGGAATTCACCAGCATGAAATTTGTTATGAATGGTTAGAAATGTCAAATAAAACATTAATTGAGTGAAACAATTACTTAGAAGGTATCTGTATTCTATTTAAAGAGGCAGAGGAGAAAAATCTAGTGTTTGAAATTAAAGTTTGTTTCCAAAGAAAAGAAGCAATGCTAGTTGCATTTTCCTTCCACAATGGATGTCCTGTGAAAATACAGGGAAGCAATAATCATTCTTAGTTAAATTTCTGGATAGAAATGCTGCTACATTAATAAAGAAAATGATTAACTTGTACAGTATGGGAGTGTAATAAGTTCTTACTGTTGTATGCATATGAACCACTTAGCCTTTAATGATGGACTACATTCATCATGATAATCAATTCTTTAAGTGTCACTGCAAAGTTGCAGAAATTTTTTTGTATTACAATTAAAATAATTGGTTGTTTTTGTGAGGAATTAGTAGAAGTGTGTAGTTTTATCTATATTGGGGGAAATTTTCTATTAAATCTTACATAAAAGGGTTAAAAGGAAGAACTTGAGAAAATTAGTTTCCTACTTAGAACTGTCAATCACTCATTTAATTTCATAACACATGTAATTTTTGGAGAACTAACATTATCACACAACACATTTGAAGAATGTGGGAGTCTGCAAAATGGATCAATAAAAATCAGAGAAACACTTGACACCCATTTGAATCAAATATAGTTAAATTCAAATGGCCTCTAGATTGAAGAATTAAAGAAAATGATTGTTTTGTATCTATTCTAATCTGCTGTGATGAAATATCCACCAGAAGAAAAAGCACAGATCACAACTTAAATTTTTCAAAAAGTGTTTAAAACTTTTTCTGTGAAATATGCATGATTATGAAGAAAAACTTTTTTATTTTATGAATTGTCATTCTTCTAAAAAGGTGACCAAGCTTTGCCAGTGTGTTTGCAGTGATACTCAATATCACAATTTTATAACCCTCTCCTCCTAAAAAATGATTATTTTTACATTAATTTTTTTTTCAATGTATGCATGATAGAATCATAACATTATTTATATCATTTATTAATATTTTTAATTCAAAATAAATGTAATGAATGTTTTTATTTCAACAAAATTTTATATCTTTGTATAGAATCGAACTTCTAGAGTTGTAGTTCATCTTCAGTTTACTCAGTGGCCTGCAAGGTAATTTTTTTTTTTTAATTTTAATTTTTTAAGCCTTAATTATGTAAGAATTAGCTCTGCAATTTATGCAGAATAAGGTAATTTTGCTGGAAGAAGGATTATCTGTTAAACATTTTTTTGTAGGTTGTTTTTATTCATTCTAATGAAATTAATAATGCATTTATTTGTCTTTAGTTATTATTCATCTAACATATTTATACATAAAATCTCATCTTTCAAATGCACCGTCTACAATTTTAAAATGAGAATCTTTATTGGAAGGGAGAGAGAAAAACCTGAATTTTTTAGTTATTCTTTAATTGTTGACAGTATTGTGTTATTTTTTAAATCTTTTTTTCAGTGGCATTCCTCAGACTCCTGCTCCTCTATTGCAATTTATATCAGATGTTTTAAGTTACCATAAACAACAACGAAACTTAATGAGGCCTGTTGCTGTTCACTGCAGGTGATGTATTATTTTAGCAAAAAAAAAAATTTATTGACATCCAATCCCCCTCCCCCAAAGTTAATAATTATTTCTTCTTCTTCTTCTTTTTTTTTTCTTACAGTGCTGGGATTGGTAGAAGTGGTTGTTTTTGTCTGATCACTGCTTTGGTCAATGAAATGAATAATGGCCACGGCCATAGAGATGTGGCTGTTGTTGGTACAATTATCAGCCAACAAAGGAAGTTCCTTATACAGGATAAAGAGCAGTTGAAGTTCTGTTATGATACTGTTCTCTATTATGCTCAAGATTTATTGATGAAAAGTGAGTATAACTATTCATTTCTTCAGATATTTAAATTTGAATACAAATTATGTTTATTATTCTTAAGTGACATCAATATTGATAACATGTATTTTGAAAATTTCTGCTTTTGGACTTTCAAATATTCAGTTATATTATTCAAGCCTACATCACAGTTCATTTTAAAAGCAAAAGATCATTTAGCACTTACATGTTAATAGATTGAAAATTTTTATTTTAATGTAGAAAGAATGAAAATATAAATTGGTTTACTTAGTCAAAAATTTGTTTTGACTAGTAGATATTCCATGGCTTATTTTACTATTGACAAAGAAATCTATTCATTATATTTATTGATAGTTATCATTGTATTTCATTCTTAAAATTTTGTAGATTTCACTTCAATTTTAGTAGGATTTGAAAATTTCTTCAAGGCTATTTTTATTTTATTATATTTATACTATATTTCTCTTATTATCTGAATGCAATGTATTTTTACAGGAGGAATATTAACCAGTCGAGCTTCATTTGAAGATAAACTTCCTGTGTCCGGAAGTACTAGTTCACATGTTCGACACCCCTCCGAGGATTTCATCTTGGGAAGTGGTGGCTTAGCGAAACTGCAATCTGGCATGGAAAAGTTAGGCCTTGCTCCTAATCAACAAAATCTAGAAACTGAAATTATTTCAACTGAAGTTATTGTAGATGGTAACAGTCCATCTCATAATGGCAGTGGCGATGTTTCTGCTGAGGATTCAGTGCCTATTGATTCAACGACATCTGAACCAACTGATAGTGCAAATTTTCCTGAATCTGTTCCTGAACCATCGAAAGACAATGAGAGTAATCTAGAGAAACCTTTGCCTTCAATAACTAGTCTTTTAGATCCATCAAATTTTACATTGGATGGGACAGGCTCCCCAGGAAAGAGAAAAATTACTAAGGACAATTTTGCTTGTTCTAGAGGCAGCCTTTCCACTTCAAGCTCTGATAGTGCTGATCCTTTGAGTCAGCTTGATCCCTTATGGTCTTTGAAAAAATAATTTGGTTTTCTAATTTGTATTGGTTAGATGATCACTGAAAGTGTCTTATACTGATATTTATATAAAACTGATTTAGATAGATGAAGAAGGAGCTTTCAAAAATATGTGTATATACTATTTCTGCAAGCTTAATTGTTTAAAACATTTCTTACATAATTTTCTATTTAATGTAGGGCTATTATGATTTTGGTCTGAAATTTCTTAGAAAAGCAAGCTGCTACATGTAAAGATAAATTTTAGGAAAATTTCTGGATGCCATAAATATTTAAAATATTTATGGTTGCAATTGTGAAATATTTCTTTTTATTGAATGCATGTAGTTTACTTTTTAACTATTCATTTAAAAAAAATCTGCTTGGAAATATTGAAAAGTAGTGGTGTTTCTCTTCTTAATCGCTTTTATTAAAATAATCTAGTATGATGATGGTTTGAATAATTATAGATTTGTTATTTAAGACTCAAATAACTAAATTAAAATTATATGATTAAAAATCTGAATTATAGAGAGAGGCAGCAACTTTACCTTTTCCTTTCTTTCGATATCTAAAAAATATGTCTAAAACTCCTTTTTGAAAATTGAGAATCAAGATTTTATGTTTAAATTAAAGTTATATATTTTGAAACTATAAATTAAAGTGAGATTTATGTACTATGTATTGTTTCTTGTTTAATAAAATAATATATTAATTTTAAAATATTCTGTTGCATATTATTGTATATATTCCAATGAATAAATATAGCTTTTTCCTTTATTAATTCTTTCAGCTATCTGATCTAAATGTTTTCACTTTTCCTTTATTAAATATCTTGTTTTGCTTTGTGATTTATTTCACTGAGTGTTCCTGTGGATTGTTTGTGATAAATATTGAAATTATGATGTCCCAGTAAAGTTTCTTATATAGTTTCATGAAAAAAGAAGTATGAAAGAAACAAAATGTATGAAAAAATTTATTAAATTGAAATATATACTTAAGTTGTCTACATTTTAAATTTGAATTTTGTTGGTAAAGTTTTTTTTTTCCCTCTCATAATTCTTGAGCATCCTTCTTTATATGACATTAAAATTCCATTGCATTGCCATAACATTTCACTACTTCCAAAATTTATGTAATGTATTTTTATTTTAAAATACATTTGCTTCTCTGATTGGGTAATACTTATGTAATAATGCACATAACATTCATCTTATGCAAAAACATATTTTTCTTTTATATATCTTTAAATAATTCAGACCATATTTGAATTTACTGATTTATACTTTAAGTATATAGAATATTATTAGACTTCTTATATGTTTCATTGTTTGAAGCTTTTGTGATATATTTTTAAAATTTAATATTTTCAGAAACATTTGTAATTGTAAAATGCTTCATTAGACATCTGTTGAACTACTGTAAAGTTTTGAGGTTGTAATATTTTAAAATTATATATTTAATGCCAGTCATTTACATAATGTAATACAATAATCATATGAATTAAATTTGGCTGCTGGCAGCTAACTTGTTCATTTTTAGGAAATTAAAATGCTCTAAATTTTTTTAATTTTATTTTATATAACTGATCTTTAGAAGTATTTTATATGTTCACACTACATCATTCATATCTGATAATATCTTATTATAAAACTGATAAAAATCCAATTGCAATATTCTGCTTAGAGTATATCAATTGAAAATTATTTGAATTTAATTCTTTAAAATAAAATATTTTTTGGTATTTAAACAAATTGAGGAAACCAGATTTGTAAAGGTATTTTGTTATTCCTTTCAAAGTATATATATATATATATATATATATATATATATATATATATAAATAACCTTTTCATCTTATTGTAATTTTCTGAAAAAAAAATTGAATTTTTTTTATAAAAAGGTAAAACTTTGTTGTGTATATAGATATGTTACTGATAAATAGTACATAATAAATTGAATCATATGTTCTATGTTAAAAGTTGTCATCTGATAAAGGTATGGATCTAAATATAGTATGTATGGGACCAATTTAGTGCACCCAAGAAAAGCCTGTAATTGTGGATAAATGTGCGGCTTCATTAACTGAAAACAAAATTCCTTCTATGTAGTTTTATGTGAAAATAGTGTTTTGTTTCTTAAGTATTATACTATTTGTGTTGTATTTATTATATATTTTATCTGTATTACTTTTTATTAAAGAAATTAATTTCATGTATACAAATAGTTTTTCTTTAGACTTTGTTTCTATTCAATAACAGTATTGTGTGGGATTCCCCCCCCCCATTTCTTAGTAATATAAAGATGACATAAAATTTCTAATAGTTTTATAAAATTAGATTTTCTTAATGTTAGTTGTAATGTACCATTATTCATTTATTTTCTTTCTATTCATTCTAATTTTTAATTATAGATTCTTATTAAGAACTAATCACTATATTGATATTTCAAAAAATATTTTTCTAAATTCAATTTGTACTGAAATTCTCATAATATAATAGTTTGAAAATATTTATCATGTATAAGATACCCAAAAATGGTACCTTACTAAAAATTGACGAATTACTTTTTCTTTTATCTCTGTGCATAATTTTTCTTAAAACTTAGATGTATAAACTAAATGATTCAATAAATTTGAAAGTTTTTAAAATTATTTTTGGTTAAAAATGAAAGTAAAACTTAATTACTGTTTACTAAAGTTTTATTTATACGTAAATTCCATTGCTGTGGAAACATCTGCTCCCAGACAAATTTATACTTTGTACAGTATTGATTACTTTTACTGATTGAAATTTTTTTTTATGTCAAATTAATTCATATTTTATACATTTTGAATGCAAACAAATATTTCAGCTGCTGAATGATCATGGTTGGAAGCTGATGGCCTATATTGTTTCTATTGAATCCTGATTTCATTTAAGACCTGCAGGGTTGATACATGTTAAGTTTGTTGAGGCTCTAAGTCCTCACATTGATGTGATGTGGAAGTTTGGTGAGTGTCATCTCGTCACCTGACTGAGATTCAAAATTATGAGGTACATTGCCAATAGCCCTAGTGTTGCTACTCAGTGTGACATTAATGATTAATAAATCCACTCAAGGTCCAAGATGCTGCATAAATGGGAGAATATCGTCTCCATTGTTAATAAAACAATCAAGAGCAAGTTTAATTAGTGTATTAAATGTCTGATAATTGATAACTTTAATTAAATTATTTTACTTTAAAAGTATTTTCATCAGATCTTCGAAATCGGTATGATTGAGAAGATTTTTAAAATCAAAGTTATAAGTAAATATTTTTCCTCTGAGTAAACATTTTTGTTTTATATGTGTTTAAATATATCTTTGTGGTGGCTTCCTACATCATTTTTTGACTGCGGAGCTGGGAGGAGATTTGAAGAAAAGGAGCAAACGATCTTTTCTCCACTCACTTAAGTTTTAAATTTGTAAATGTTAAGTTTGAAATAAATGAATAGTTCTTTGCCTCTAAAAAAAGTAAATATGAAAAAATCGTTTGCTTAAATGATTACGGAAGAGATTTATTTCTAAGCGATTGGCAACAAAAACATTATTATTATTATGTGTTGTTCTATAAATTATAGAATCGGTCTACTGTTGTAATGATTGAAGATGTTTTCTGGTTTGCATTAAAATAAGAATTATTTAAAATTTCCAACATTTGAAGTTTCTTTTACGTGGAGTGTAGTCCGTTTTCAGTGTAGCTAATTAATTTAATGGAGCAGTTTTGTGCAGCTAAAATGAAATGTTTAATGTAACAGCTCTCTGGAACGACAGAAAAGCTGCTTGCATTCTGCACGCCTTCTGAAAGGAAATTATGGGAAATTTTATCACCCCCCCCATATCTTTATACTATTTTTATTGAGTCTGTTAGCTTCATCTTGTAAGATAGAATTTTGTCAGATTCTGTAATATGTATATATATTACCATTTACAACAGCTCTAAATTTAATTGATCATTACAAAATTTAGGTGTTAATAGATATTTAATATTTATTTGAATTTTTTCAATGGAAATCAGGGAATCTATTATACTTTCAATATTACAATTTTAGATTCAAAAAAGCATTTCCTTCTAGTGTTTATTTAGAAGTTAATGGTAATAATATTTGCAAGTAACAACATTATGTTACCAGGAACTTAATTTACATATCCTATGATAAAATCTCTTTTGTAGATATATGATGGACACACACATATATGCATAGTACTGTACCACAGTTGGGGCTTAGTTGTCGATTGTTAGTTGCCTTGGAGGGGTTTGATCCAAGTAAGGAAACAAATATGTACTAAAGTAATTTAGTTTGAGGTTAAATATATATATACACTTAGTCACAAAAGTAAGTATGCAACTCATAGCTTAAGTGAAAAAGCTCTAGTTCTCAAATAAATATAAGAAAAATATTATTTTGGAGAGTGTTGTTTATAGCTTCTGATTCAAGTCGTAAAGTAATGAAAAATAAACCAAATCATTATATTTTAAAAACCTTTAAGAGTAATTTTGTTAACTACCAGTAGAAATTTAAATCACAAAAGTATGTATGCACTCTGAATTTTTGACTTTTAAATAGGCTGAATGAAACTTCTCGAGTGATTTTTCGTATTTCAGTGATAAGTTTAGCAGTTCTGCTACAAAGCTTGTAAGTTTGAGCTTTAAATACATCAACAATTCACCAATGCCTCCACGTGGAAAAGAATTATCCAAAGATCTAAGGGATGCAATGATAAAGCTCTATAAGGAAAGCAAGTCCCAAAGGCAAATCGCTAAAATCATAGGCAGAAGTCCTGCAACAGTGCAAAAAATCATTGAAAAGTTCCAGGCTGAGGGAAATACTCTAAACAAGCCAAGAACAGGACGACCGCCCATTTTGACGGATCGAGAAAGGCGAAATATTGTTGGAAATGTGAAAAAAAATCCGATGATTAGCGCACCCAAATTGACAACTGATGTGAAAAACAATTTTGCGAAGTCATGCAATCCTGAAACAATTCGCCGTGTGTTACGGAAGGAAGGATACCATGGTCGAAATATGCGAAGAAAACCATTTGTAAGCAAAGTGAATCGCAAAAAGAGAATAGATTTTGCAAAAGAAAATGTAAAGCAGGACACAAATTTTTGGAATTCCGTGATTTTTTCGGACGAAAGTAAATTCAACATCCACGGGTCAGATGGACACCAAAAAGTTTGGAGGAAAGCAAATGCAGCTCTAGAACCAAAGAACATGAGAGGAACTGTAAAACACGGTGGTGGTTCGATAATGATTTGGGGTTGCATGGCAGCAACTAGAGTAGGACATTTAGTTATAATCGACGGAATAATGAATCAATATAGCTATTTGAATATTTTAAAGAATAATCTAAGCCAAAGTGCTTCTAAATTGGGACTCGGTGGATCCTTCACTTTCCAACAAGATAATGATCCCAAACATACTGCTCGGGTTGTTCGGGAATGGCTGCTATATCACGTGCGAAAACAGCTAAAAACCCCACCGCAGTCACCTGATCTTAATCCCATTGAACACTTGTGGGATTATCTCGATCGCCAAATTAGAAAACAAGAGATCAAAACTAAGAATGATCTAAAAAAAGCCCTTTTGGAAGAGTGGCAGAAAATACCATCTTCTGTCACTCAAAATTTAGTAAAATCAGTGCCATCTAGATTGAGAGCTGTTATAAAGGCCAAAGGCTATCCAACAAATTACTAATTTTTTTGAAAAATTGTAAAATTTGCAATATTAATGTCTTTGTTTTTGTTTGCATACTTACTTTTGTGATGTAAATTACATCCTATTTTAAGTTAAGCTCATCTTGCTAATTAAATATTTGTACTTTTCAGATATTTTTCATTTTGTAATTAAGCTAGATTTTGCTGTAATCGAAATAAATCGTTAATTTGAAAACTCTAATATTGTAGGTCTGTTTTTTTTCATAGGACATCATCACATACACTCTGCATACTTACTTTTGTGACTAAGTGTATATAATAATTGCAAACCACTGTCGCTCCATGTGTATGCACATCATCATCATCTCTTTCCTGCAACTGATGACAGAAACTCTGGCCCATAGTATTCCACAGAAATCATTATGCAATACAAGTGGTCCGATTTGAGCCGCACCTATGGGGAAAGGCGCCACTTGAGATATTACCAATGATATTTTATTTTTCCTGTCTGCTGATAAAATTAGAAAATGCTCTTCTGCTTAGTATTAATTATATTCAAAATATGATTTTAAAATTCAACCGACTTAATTTTTTTTCAAATGTGTAAATAAACATGTGGTAATTCTATAATGTTAAATTAATTTGAATGCACGGTGAATCTAAAAAACATAAAAATGAACTCATAAGAAAAGTTTATCTAAAAGAACATAAATTCCCATCCCTACCAAATGGTTGAAAAGAACAGAAGAGCTGCCTGCCGAGTTTCTTGTTCTTGGCGCTTAGCTAAACGGTTCAGAACAAGTAAAGCATGGTTTTTCTGGTGGGTATTCTTGCACTTTTAAATGAATAGAACATTTGAAAAGAACAGGCTGTTTTTTTTTATCCCATCCCCTAACAAGCATTGTGCGCTATTTCTTTCTTTCTTTTTTTTTTTTTTTGGGGGGGGGGGGGGTTGATTCCGGGGTTATTTTCAGTAAGACTTTATAGTAAAAAAGTGATAAATAATCATAAACACTACCTTACCTTCTGAAATTATTTTATTTTAAATAAATTTAGTTATCATGCAAAATTTTTCTAATAATTGAAAAACGTATGTATACGTGTAACAGGTCAATTGAAAAGTCCCCGGCCTACCATAGTAAAACACATTTTTTTGGCAAAATTAGTTTTTTTTATTCAACATAATACCCTTCAAGGGTGATACACTGATTATAGTGACCCTCCAACTTTTCGATACCATTTTTGTAGTACGATTTGTCCTTTGCTTCCAAATAGGTCTCAGTTTCGGCGATCACCTCTTCATTCGACGAAAATTTCTTCCCAGCGAGCATTCTTTTGAGATCTGAGAACAGGAAATAGTCGCTGGGGGCCAGATCTGGAGAATACGGTGGATGAGGAAGCAATTCGAAGCCCAATTCATGGATTTTTGCCATCGTTTTCACTGACTTGTGACACGGTGCATTGTCTTGGTGAAGCAGCACTTTCTTTTTCTTCAAATGCGGCCGTTTTTCGGCGATTTCGTCCTTCAAACGGTCCAATAACGCTATGTAATAGTCGCTGTTGATGGTCCTTCCTTTTTCAAGGTAGTCAATGAAAATTATTCCATGCGCATCCCAAAATACAGACGCCATAACCTTGCCAGCCGACTGTTGCGTTTCCCCACGCTTTGGAGCGGGTTCATCGCGTGCAATCCACTCGGATGACTGTCGATTGGACTTCGGAGTGAAATGATGGAGCCATGTTTCATCCATTGTCACATATCGACGCAAAAACTCGGGTTTATTACGCTTGATCATCTTCAAACACTGCTCCGAATCATCAACTCGTAGTTGTTTTTGGTCAAAAGTGAGCTCGCGCGGCACCCACTTTGCACAGAGCTTTCTCATACCCAAATATTCGTGAATGATGTGATGTACACGTTCAGTTGATATCTTTAGAGTGTCTGCTATTTCATTCAATTTCAATTTACGATCATTCAAAATCATTTTGTGGATTTTTTAATGTTTTCGTCGGTAACAACCTCTTTTGGGCGTCCACCGTCTTCGGTGCTCATTTCACCACGTCTAAACTTAGCATACCAATCCTTGATGGTTGATTTTCCTGGGGCAGTGTCCGGAAACTCGGCATCAAGCCAAGTTTTTGCTTCAACTGTATTTTTTCCCTTCAAAAAGCAATATTTTATCAACACGCGAAATTCCTTTTTATCCATTTTTTTCACAATAACAAAAATTGCTTCAATTAAAATGCTATAATTCACAAACTATTGATCCGACAGCTGTCAAATTTATACACGCATCTTTTGAGGGTTAGGGCTAACTAAAAACATATGGATTTAATTCTAGTAGCGCCATGCATGTGTCAGGCTGGGAACTTTTCAATTGACCTGTTACAATAATAAAATTAGTCTTTTTTTACATATTTTCCTTCATTTCCATATGATTTTAATGATAACCTACTTCAATCTAAGCACAATTCATAATTATTTTTTTTAAATAAAAAGTTATATCTTCATGATACTTTACACTAAATAATACTTTCTTAAGCAGATGCATAGGAAAATATTTAATTGTAATAAAAAATATTGATAGAATCCAGTCATTCATGTGTTCCTAGTCAATCGTTTTGGTTTTAGATTCTCATTCTTATACAGATGTTATAATAAAGTCCAAGGAATCGCACTTTCAAAATCACTCACCATATATTTAATTACTGAATTTAATCTTAACGTATATCAAATGAAAGTGGAGTAAATACTGGTTTATAAAATTTTATAGAATAGTAAATCGATAATTTGAAAATATGTTGTCAACTATTATCATGCACTTTTACCTTGACCAGAAATTTTAATATATTTTTTGAATAAAAAGTGCCTAAAACCTTACAACAGTTTAACTACTACTATAATGGAATAATTCTTTAGAAATCGGAACTGAAAAAAAAAATTTAGACTAAACGTTTATAAACGAACAATTTATGAATAAGAAATTCATAAAATCAGAGAAACAATTTACACTTTCATCAATAGAAAATGTTAGTTGAAACAATTGAAAAGAAGTCATAATTTAAACTGATTTATTATCTTAAAAATATCATACCTCTAATAAAGAAATTCGTTGTATATAATTTAGTTTTATTACTCAAATCAAGATTCTGCCTCTTTAACAAATTTATAGGGGGGGGGGGGATATTTGACTGAATAGAAAGCAAATACTTATTCTTTCCTATCGGTCACGATTTTTGTGATTTCCGATAGTGTATATAGCACAGGATTAATTTAATTAAGTTGCGCAATATTAAAAGAGATTGATATTACACGATGACCACACACAGTTCAGCATCATTATTGGATTTTTATTTTTCCGAAATCAGATACCTGGAAACATTCTAGAAGTCTACAAGCGAAGTGGTTCAAGCACCACGTTTTTTCCAAACATATACAGTTCGTTTTACAGTTAAAAAGTTCAATCATAATTTAACCAAAAATACAGAAATAAAATCTACTACTGAAGTTTAGGAATTAACGATTATTTACATTAACCGTTGTGTATTCATTATATTTATTATAATACAATCTGTAATTTTAATTATTTTTGAAAATTTCAATCACTATCTTGACAGTCGACAACCAAGTTTGGCAAGATTCGTGCAGACATCTAGTGAGGGAAAACTCAACAAATGCTGTCCTCACATACTCATTTTTATGAAGACAGATTAATAGAAAGATATTTGCTGGTTTCCTCTATCAAGATGATCAATATATTTTTCACAATACCTCGAAATACTTACTATTAATTTTTATATTTTTTTTTTATAGCTTACACTTTGAAAAATAGGGCATTAAGTATTAGTCACTGCTTATTAATTGGAGGAAGTTTAGTATAAGAAGCATTAGCGTAACTATTACAGTATTTTCAATCATTACTCTCAACATGAAAATTGAAGAAATTGATTGATTTTAATGCGGATTAATTATCTCAATTACTGAGACGATTCATTGAAATACGCCATTTGCAAGCTTGAAGGTGATTACTCTCAAGCAAAAATCATTCTATTCTTTTAATTTGCATCAGAAGTCAGCTGCAAGCTATGGCATAAATTCCAAATATTTCCATCGCCAAAGGACCCGTCCAAGGAAAACGACATTTTTCAAGGTTATTACATATTTGACAAGAAGTGCAGTACTGCACACACACACAAAGGATAAACGACACAGATAAGTGATCTTTTGGAACTTTGCTGCTGCGACTGAATAATTTCTTGGCAAATTGTGTACAGATACATATAAAGAAAGTCCATTATGTTTGACTAGTAAAAATCTATACTGTATTTAATCACTTGAAGCAAAAGCGAAATGAGGCAGGGTAAACAATATTTACTCCACAACCTAGGGTTGCACTCGATTCATGGGGCCAAAAACAGAACTGGCAAAGCAGGTCATCTGCTCAACGATATTGATGATTATCGTTCTGGAACAAAATTGCGAAATCCTTTAATAACAACACGCTAAAGAGAGGATTAAAAACGCTCGTGATTGTAGTTAGAATGCTCACACGCGGTTCTTCCTACGTTCTCTTTAAGCCCGATACTTCCCCCAAATCCACCGGAATTGTTCTCCTTGGAATATATGAAACAACTGAAATATGATACCCTCCATTGGACTCCTTAGCAGGACCGTTTAGTTTAGTTTTTATTAACGTCGCACTAGAAGCAACACTAGGGCTATTGGCGATGGACCTCGTAAGTGACGGTCAAGTGACGAGGACGACACCTGAGCTGGCACCCCCCTCTCCTAACATCCACACCACACCAAAGGGAGGACTTTCGGCCCCGAACAGATTTAACGTGCATCAGCCCGGGCTACACGGTGGGTCTTTGGCGGCCAAGGATCGAACCCGCGACTGAACGAAAACCGCCGGCCGCTAGTCCACGACCTTGACCACTAGGCTACCGCGGCCCTAGCTGGACCGTTATCAACAGAGACACAGGTCAGGCAGTGCCTGTAAATGAAAAACGCTTGACAGTCATGACAGAGTTCCTTACTTATCTTCTTAAAATTTTCATTTCTGAACACGTTTCAGTAAATATGAGTTTGATTTTTATTTTATTAACATCGCATTCATAGAAGGAACCTAGTAATTTTAAACCTCGGTCAAGTGTTAAAGTTATCATGTGACCTGGCACCTCCTTTCCTAAACTACATCACTTTCACGGGAGGACTTAGAGTCTCGACAGATTTAATGTGCATCAGCTCTGCTATATTGCGGTCTTTAATGGCATCAGAACTCGACCCAAGACCTGACGAAATCAACGCCGGCCTCGAATTGGCGATCATGACCACTTGGTTTTCGCGGCCATCATAACTATGAGAGAAATATTTTAGGAGACTATAACAAGATATTTAATCAATTTTTCTGCTTGAAAATCCCCTGATTTATAATAATATTTAAACACTATTATTACATTATAATTACTTAACAAAATTATGTTTCTTATAAATTATTTAATTTATCAGTACAAATATATGATATTAATATTAAAACATTAATATTACAATGATATTAAAAAAAAATTCTGCTACCCTACTAGTAGTAGTAAAAATATTTTTCTCAACAATGCTGCAAATTTAAACTGAAGAAGCAAATATCTCCTAAGGTCAAAAAAATTCACGAGTCATGATCAAGACTTTCATTTGCCACGAACTGGACAGAATAAACTATTGTAATTAATGTGGTTTTTTTTTAATAAAAATACCAGTATTGTCTTATATTGTTATTTTTAACTAATATTCTTAAGTCTAATACTTTTACTTAATCCTTAATTCGCAGCAAAATGATATTAACGAAAAATATTGATTTAAAACATTTTTCGCCGTACTCAAAGCAGAGGAATGGCAAAAAGATCAAGCTGTATCTAAGATCACGAATCAAACAGTTCAGACTCCATTTCCGAGCACCGTGACAGGAACGCGAGAAAAAGGTAAATAATCTTGATTCGCGCAGAGGTGAGTCAATAAAGTAAGTTCAT
>BMAW01017487.1:97002-138785 GCA_019974015.1 Nephila pilipes
CTTGTACTTCGTTCAGTTGCATTATTACTGGAACTTTCGGCTGAACAGATTTAGCGTGCATCAGCCCGGGCTACACACGGTGGGTCTTTGGCGGTCAGGATCGAACCCGCGACCGACGAAACCGCCAACCGCTGATCCACGACATGACCACTAGGCTGCGGCCTAGCCGTTATCGGGGACACAGGTCAGGCAGTACCTGTAAATGAAAAACGTTGACCGTCGCGGTAGGTTCATACTTATCTTTTATAAATTTTCATTTTCTGAACAGTTAAGTAAATATGTAGTTTGATTTATTTTATTAACATCCACTTCATAGAGAAGGAACCTAGTAATTTTACAAACCTCGGTCAAGTTTAAAGTTGACCATGTGCACCTCCTTCCTAAACTACATCACTTTCTACGGGAGGACTAGAGTCTTGACAGATTTAATGTGCATCAGTTTCATTATGCGGTCTTTAATATCAATCGACCCAAGACCTGACGAAATCCAACGCCGGCCTCAGATTAGGTCATCGACCACTTGGCTTTCGCGGCTACATATAATTGAGAGAAATATTTTAGAGACTATAACAAGATATTTAATCAATTTTCTGCTTGAAAATCCTATCTATAATAGCTATTTAAACCATACATTATCTCTAACAAAATTATGTTTCTTATAAATTATTTAATTTATCAGTACAGAATATATGATATTAATATTAAAACATTAATATTACAATGATATTAAAAAAAATTCTTACCCCTACTAAGTAGTAATAGATAAAATATTTTCTCACAATGCTGCAAATTTAAACTGAAAGAAGCAAATTCTCCTAAGGTCAAAAATTCACGAGTCATGATCAAGACTTCATTTCATGAACTGGACAGAATAAACTATTGAATTAATGTGGTTTTTTAATAAAAATACCAGTATTGTCTTATATGATTATTTTAACTAATATTCTTAAGTCTATACTTACTTAACTCTTAGTCTGCAGCAAAATGAATATTAACAAAAATATTGATTAAAACATTTTCGCCGTACTCAAAAGAACAGAGAATGGCAAAAGACTCAGCTTTGTATCTAAGATCACGAGAACACGGTTCAGACTCCATTTCCGAGACACCGTGACAGAACGCGAAAGTAAATAATTGTGATTCGCGCAGAGGTGAGTCAATAAAGTAAGTTCATATAGCATTTTACCATAAACAAAGAAATAAACATAATTTTTGTCTAAATGGTATAAACATTTCTTGGATGCGTATATTCTGTTTTAAAATGTCGGCGTTTTATTAAGCTTGAACAATTTCAGCTAATAGCTAAAAAGGGAAAAGTAATTATTCGAAATAGGCTTCGAAACGAAGAAATGGATACCAGGTGGTAATTTCCAAGTGACGACCACTAAATTGCTGCATATCATGAGGTAGTAGATCGAAACCTCGATTAGAAATCTGCGCTCGGTATCAACATTAGAAAATGAAACGACCCTTGAAAAATATCGTTAGTATGAGTGGCGTTCACGTAAGTCGCAGCGTTGATTCAAACCCTGGATCAGTGGGTCCGAAGAAAGTTGATCACTTTTTTGTCATACTCTAACCAACTTGGCTAAAAAGACGTTCTGATCGCGGGAGCAAGGACATTTAAAGCTCTGGCGCTACCTCAGAAGGAGTCGCTACAAGTGATTATAGTTTTTAGCTCAATGAGCTTGTTCATAATATGGAGAGGGATTAAGAGAGGGTTTATTCGAAATCTTTGGCCACTCACTAAACGAAGGTAACTTAACAGGTGCAATAACATAACTAAAATATATATATACTTGTCCTGAGATATAAAATGACATTTTGAATTTGATAAGAGGTGAGAGCTTAAGACGGTGTGCATGCGGATATCTTGTATCGTTCTGGAAGAAGATGGAGTTAATCACGTAGAAAGAAGGAAAAATTGTATAGGTGTTCTCTGTGTCAAGAATGGTAGTAGTAGCGTTACACTCTCCATATTTTTCACAAATTAGTAACACAAGTAGATTGATGTCGATTTGTACAAAAATTATACTTTTGATTTGGTTCAAAATGATGTGGATATTTCCACCATTCCAGTCAATGTTTTGATGATGTTGTGTGGTAATGAGCGGAGGAAGGTGGTGCAGGCTGCTGGAATGAAGATATTTGTGTAAAGTAACTCCTTATCATATATTCATAGTCGTTGATACATTGCCTTAATAGCTATTAAAATCGTACCTGAAATTCCAAAAAATATTCTCTTGTTTCCTGTGCTGTGTACTGGATTTTTTAACGAAGCAAAATGCAATAGTGAAGCACCATAATGCTTTTTCTCGAACAGCGTTGGAGAGGACTTAAATTCTACAAACACTTTTGTAAAAACATGAAAATTATTGCGAAGGTATTCTATCCGACTCTGCGACTCGTGCTATGTAACTCAATCAAATATAACCTAACACTACTAAGAAATCAACGACCAGCAGGATAAGCAAAACCAAACCACAAATATTTATTCAAGAGACTAGCACTATAATGTTAAATGGATTCCTCTCTCAAGAACTTACCCTAGTTAGATGATTCCCCGTTCAACTAATACCAGAAAGAGTGTCTTCCGAAGACTTTCAAGTGAAGTTCGACTTGATTCTTGACTTCACTACGATACTATCTGCCAAAACCCTGTGATCTCGTCTTACCACCAGCAAGGCATAATCAGCTAGTGCCACTGCATTCTATCTGTATTGGTGTGTTTTGCTAATAACTTTCCATTCAGCCCTTTCACTTTATTTCACCTGCTTCAATTTCTAATCCCGTTTCATTTTCGTTGGGAAGAAATTGCCAATTCAAACAATCAATCTCAGTTAAAGCATCTCAAGGTTAGTAAGAGAAAACTGCGACAACCCAACGTCATTTACTAGGAGTGTTAGAGTTGCATTGAAAGAGATTATTTTATAATGATGAAAACATGCCCAATACTTGGGTTTGGAAAACTTGAAAATGATTTAGTTTCCACTTTGAAGTTAAACATTTTAAAGCAAAGGATTCAATTTATTCTCTAACAAAAGCAAAAAATTTACATGCGTGTAATTGTACACACCGGAAAGAAATAAACTGATGAATGAAATCAGGAAAGGAAGAATAAGCTTGTATGGATATGTAAGTGATTAGTTTTCAGCACTTTTGATATGTAAGTGGGAGATGTGCATCTGAAACAATGCATAGAAAAGAAAAGTTGTAGTTAGATTTCTATTCGAAAAGCACTTTGTAAGGTTGGAGTTTATCAGAATATCAGTTTATGACCACGAAGAAGAAACGTCACCAGCAAGTGCGAATTCTGATAGAGGCGATCATTACATTGAGAGTGCAATCAGGTTCCAGATGTCGTCCGACCCATTGTTCATGCGAATATAGAAATCAATGGGTTTGCTGAGGGTCATACAGAACAGCTAAGCAGGATTTTACCGCTCCCTCGACTAACACCCGAGGAGACAGACATATTGTGAGGTCCGGTATTACAAACCACATACTCACACCGCGGTCATTAGATCGATTGGCATATTTGTGGAACGCCCAGTTTCCGCTCGTATGTTACGAAGACGTTTGCAGCGGCTAAAACTAGATACAGGGAGTCTGTCTTTCCTTTCAGACAGTCCCGATTCTGCGTGCACATTTGATGGCCATTGCGTCTGCAGGCTCAATGGAGCCACTCACGCCTGTTGCATTTAGTATGGAATACGAGGACTGTGCTTGGTGTGCATGGTGGACGCCACGCACATCTCTAGTTCGAGTCGATGGTATTGAATCCGATCGTACATTTCAGACATCTACGTCCAGTGATTGTACCCCTATTTCGGGTCTCAAACACTATCTTCCAGCAAGATAAAACAGATCACATGTTGCACGTCGTGTCTGATCTTCCTCGATACACAGAGTTGATTGTTTGCAGGCCTACAGGTCTCCATCTGCACCCGTTGGAAACTATCGCCGCTATGGGTTTTCTAGAGACTCCACCCCTTCTCTGATGGCTAATACATGGTGATGAAGTGAGCATAACGCAACAGCATGAAATGAGTTGCCTGCTTCAGTCATTCAAGCCCAGTTCGACTCCATACCAACTGGGTAAGAGCCAAATTTGCTGCTGAGGGGGGCAGCTGTTTCTACTAATGCGTCGTCTGCAAGCCCCAAACCTGTTTGTAACTTACGCATTTGTCTTCATGCCATATTTGCTTACAATAAATGTCTTTTTTTTTCCTTATGGTGTTGTAATTTTAATGCAGAGTGTAATGACTTAATTAATATTGTTTTTGATTGCTGGAAGCAGTTGGTAATGACATTTGAATCTCAACTAAAGCTTAAGCGACGACAATAGTAATTAAAATGTGGATATGATGAAACAAAGAGGTTGTGAGTTTCTGAAAAGGACATTTCTCTTCTCTGCTGAAAGTCATGTGACAGGAACCAGAGACTTTTGTCTTCTGATTTCTCGTTTAAAAATAAAAGATCAGTATGACAAAAGAAGACATATTTATTACATTTAATCAGGACTATATAGCAAATATTCCACATAAAAAGTTCTCAATTGTAAGAGCTGAAGGTCTTTATGAATTGTGGAGCATATCGTCTAATCTAGATGCAGACGCTTCAGTGAAAATAAATATCTTTTACAGGATATTCAGAATATCCAAGAACTCAAGATAGAAAATTTACAATCTTTTAGAAATTTTAGCGCTCACTATCCAAGCAAAGATGAGGTGTCGGCGGTAAAGCTATTTGTCCTCAAAACCTGAAGTAAAATAAAATGGATTTTATACAAAACCTCGAAGTGTTCAAAAGACGACCTATTTGAAATAGTAGCAACGCTTGAGCAATAATAACATTAGAATCAACATTTCACTTTAACTGCCATAAATCTATTACAAAGTACATTCACATATAAGCAATTAGCTAATCTGGTTTCTGTCTTGAAGCAGGAAAATAGTCCTTGATTCTGCTCGAAATTTATATTGAAGTAAAAAGACCACACATAGTTATCTAAATCAAAGTGGAGTGCAATGAGTAAAAACCCTTTAGACTAGAAATGTTAACTTGGGTATCGTAAGGCTTTGCAAGAGTGGATAATAATTCATTGATGCTAATTAAAACTATTTGAAGGCTAAGTCAAATTCCTTATCTAATTATTATATTCATGTGATCCAGACTGACAATTGTAATAATAAAACAACAAACACACGAATAGTAATTCATTCAAATTTTAAACATAAGTTTTTAATATATGCTATAGAGCATAGTATTTATAAAATGAAAAACTATGTAATAATATTCGAAATATAGTTTAGTTTAATAACAAGAGAAATTCGAAATATGGTTATAGCATATTTATCTCACACATCCTATAAAATCAGTATCCGACCTATGTTCGCCAGGCTAATATGCACACGTCTGATGAAAAAGTACCGACGCTAGATATAGCAAAAATAACTATGTATCAAAATGTCATTCCAAAGGATGGTTAAAAAGTAGTTTTAATTCATTCATCTCTTTTTTTTTTAGCAGAAAGTCAAATCTGCCTGTATTTCGTCAGTATTGTCCATTAATAAATTACAAAATCTCTCAATGGGTACACACCATTTCGGACATATCGTAAAATAAAAGTTAGTTGGTCAGCATGAAGTCCTGAGTAGAATCAGGAAATAGAATAATTTAGCTTTCTGTATTTCAGTGATGATAGTTTCTAAGGCTTTTGACGCCATGACTTAATGAATCTCATCTCAAATTGTAGCAGATAGATAAGAAGGATTACATTTACCATACTGTACTTTTAATATGTTCCTTTAAAATAGATCAACCTTAAAGTTCAAATTACTAAACAGAAATAATTAATAAATTAAAATAATTTCTGATTCACTGAACCTACAGTTTCGATTTTCCTTTGAATGGCAGTCCTCTTGATGCTAAGAATTTCATAGCCACTATTCTCTATAGCACTTCTTCTAATAATAACGTTTATCATTGAATTGTATTATAAGTTAGTTGTCTACGGACTTGTGAAGAAATTGACTGTGGTAGTTCATCATACACTTTCTCCGGTGTGTTTTTCGTTGTGAAAGCTGTATTTGCATGCTTCCAGTCCATTGAATCCACTATTGTTGAATCTGAATTGGTTAGATGTAAACAATTTACACTGAAACAATATACCTTTCCTTGTGACGGAGAATATATTAGCCATTTACGGTCTACATAATCTAACCATTGCAGAAATTCTTTGCTAACATCGCAGCAGGCATCATCTTTTATTTTATCACTGCTTCGTTGTATACGTGTGATTTTTCAAAATAATTATGTTTGTGAACAAATTACGGACCTTTCTCTCCCATTAAGACCATAAATTCTTATCAATATATGAATTACAGCCCTGGATCTGTATTTGCAGTAAAACATTTCAGACGTCATCAGTTATTGTACTTTTCCAGTGGTCGATGTACCTTCTCAATCACTTAAATTGTCTGTTCTTCCACAAATTCAAGTGCATTATTGGATAGTAAGTAGTAGAGATGATTGTAGATGCAGAATTGTATTAAAAATTAAAATTAAGTGAGTTTCGTGAATTTATATATATATAGATTCCTGCTTTTCCTTCGATATTTTGCGTTTCCAGCTCTACTTTCAAAACGTTTCATTCTGACTTACTATCCTGAATCTGGAATATAAATAAAGCAATCGAAATTTAAACAGTATGGCTTAAAATATGTACTTTAACTTTGTTACAAGCAGTAATTAATCTTTATTTTACATTTAATCGTTCTTAAATCTATTGAAATATCGGCTCCATAAAAGGTTTATCCTATAATTTTGTTCAAGAGATTACAGAAAGAGTTTCACCAATAAAGCACAGACAGTAACAAGACATTTCACATAGTTAGCAATGATTGCTGCAGTCTTGCACAAACGTCTACGTCTACGTATAGACAGCGAATAAAGTTTACTTTATATGATATATGTACAATCATTATGAAATGAAATCTTTGAAAAACAAGGAAATTGTGGTTTGTTGTAAATTGTTGCTGATTTCTTAGGATTGGAAGTAATCTTCTGTTTTTCCATGAATGCAATATTTTTATATGTGAATTTTTTTAATGTATTCTTTGAGAGCATCTACTGTATACAAACCGAATTAGGTGTATATTTAAAGAGACCTATTGATTGAAATTGAAACTTGAAAAATAAGAAAGCTCCTCTTCTGGGAAGGGAATGGGCGTATTCAAAGGAACGGCGAAGTACTCATGCAGTAATGGTTGTAATGACTAAAGTTTCTTCATGAAAGATAAATTATATGCATTATTTTTCTTATTTTTCATTGTTTTCTTGACTTTGAAATAAACACTTTTTTTCATGCTTTTATTTTTCCAACTTTACGTTTATTTTATTCAATTTTCTGTTGATTTTATGTTCTGACACACTGTTATGATGAAAGGAAATTACTTCACAGTGCTAGAAACATCTCCTTTTACAAAAGTTTAGGGATGGGTTCTGTTTGTTCTCCAACAGCAATCGGTGCTCGATTCGCAAATACCCCTCAATCTCCTGCTATTTTTGTTCAAAACTACAGATACCGATGCTTCTACTGCGTCTTTCACAATTAGAAGGGGTTCAGTTTGATGTCCTCTTTACGGTCAACTATTGTAACACCGTTTCTATGACCCCTCTTTTATTGCCTTTCCCTATCGTTCAAGTACATAAAATCTACTCATTACGTACAAGTTTTACAAAGAAACTGCTTTTCTCGCTGTTTCAATACGTAGTACACTTTCCTGTTTGAGGATCATCAGTTCCAGCTACTTCATTTTTTTAAATCAAATCATTTAATTTATTAAAGATCTACAGTATTAATTAAACATTTTCAATGAGTACAAAAATAATAAACATTTTGAATTTTGTAGTGTAAATTATTATAAAAGAATAAATTTTAATAAAGGCGGAAACCGACTCAGAACAGTTTGCGGTGATATATATCAATACGAAATTGCATCTAAAACCTTTTTTTAAACAGTTTAATAAGAATACTCAAATTGTAAAATCTAAACTTCAATGCATCAAGTATTTTTTAATAATTTCTTACAATAAAGAAAAGCTAATATAAATCTTTTGCATAAATTCTTTTTTTCCCCTTTCTGTTTTATTGAGACTAAAAAATATGTCACATTATTCTGGATTATTGTTATATTTTCAGTTTAAATCGAAAGTGATAGCTGAAACAAACAATTATGATAAAAAGGAAGTCATATATTCCAAAAATTAAAATTAAAAAAAAAAAAAAAAAAAAAAAAAAAACATATTGCATAAATTATTCATTAGGATAATCATATTTATGTAAGTAATTTTCATTAAAAGTATTTTATACCGATGTGTGATAAAGTATTAGTTAGTAATAAAGTATTAATAAGTGAGAAAGCATAAATATATTATAAGTTTTAAAGTATAAGAACTAAATTTAAATTGTATATATAATAAATTTCAATTTTCTGCAGGAAAATTTGATTAAACATACACTCGCAAATAAAAAATTTCTATTAGGGGTGGGGTCTTACACACTAAAAATCTCTTATTTTATGCTGCGTTAGACGAGAATTTCTCCATTTTTGATGTTTACTCTTAAGACATTAAATTATTGTGCAGGCATTTATTTATCTAATTATCAAATCGTTCTCTAGGATTCCTGTCATATGATAGTTTTTCTACATTTATATTATATTACAACTATCTGTAGTAATGTAATATATTCGTTTTATAAATGTTCTTTTTTTATTTGGGTTTCAATAATAATTAAAAAGGACTGTCTTTTGAATTTTTAAACTAGTAAAATAGCGCTTTCCTTATTAGAAGCGCAAATAAAAATATTTCTCTGAATTACAATGCACATCGAAAATTCTTTTGAAAAATTAAAGTGCATTCAAAATGAAGCATGCGTGCCTTTATGCATATTAATCAATATAAAAATATTCTAAAGGGTCCATTGAAATATTGATACATAATTTTAGTAATAACAGTTAAGAGATTATTTCATGTTGTTCAGAGGAAGAGAGAGAGAAAAAAAAACATAATTTTTTTAAACTGGATATTATTTTTACAACTCTCTCTGTAAAAAAAAAAAAAAAAAAATTAGAAATTAATTTACTTTTTTAATGCGGTATAAATTTTTGTATTTTATCTTAAATCTCAAAGAAATACAATTCAAAAATAAAAACGTAATTACCTTTCGCTGTTTCAAAGAAATTAAATTTAAGGGAAGGAATTGCTAATATAGAACTGCAGGCTACTCGTTTCTTCGAAAAAGTGTGATTTCCTGCAGAATAATTTCAACTCTCTTTTTATTAGCCCTGACGATTGTTATAAAATAGGGAATGTGTTTTTGTCACTTGTGTTGGGGGCGTGTATCTCTTGTCCATTCATGAGCAAATCATTTAATTAACTCATGTGTGCAAATAAATAAAAGATCACTGAAAGCAGTGTCTGTTAGGTCTGTGACTGTCCTTCCACAGCTGAATTTTTATCAATATAAATTGGACATATTTCGCTTTAGAAATAAAACTAATATTTCCCCTGATTCTCAGCAAAAGTTGTAAATAGAAATATTTAATATAGAAGTAACTGTCTTCAACCAATCAAAATCCAACATTTGACGATGAAAATTATTTTGATCATTATCTTATTGAGGCCGAGTAGAGAACGAGACGAGGCCCTGGGTCCATGCCTTAAGACGTCCCTGCACGTGCCCTCCCCATCTTTCGTCATCTCATATGCACTTGTTTTTCTTCTTTATTTCCGGTTGAATATTAAAAACTCTATATCAATCTTAGAATCAACATCTCAAACTTCCGAAAGGTGTCGTAGAGGTCCAATTTTATCTCACTATCCTCCCACAGTAGTGTTTTTGGTACGTTGCAAGATAATATTTTATAGAATTTAGGCATGCAATTGTCTTTACTATTCTGAGTTGATCATATACTTTTTGAGATGTTTTCGCGGATCTGCAGGGGCGCATATACTAAAGTTTGCTACTGTCCATATTTTTTTCAAAATCAGAATTTTTTTTTTTTATTTTAAAGATAGGCCTCTTTTTCTTATAATTAGAAATACATTGTTATAGGAGTATTTGCTTTTAATTTTCGTTTACTGGTAAAATAATTGTTAATATGTTTAATGTTATGAGTATTTAATTACTTAATTTAATCGCATGCATATAAAATAACAAGTAATATAAAAAAAAAAATTTAAGTCAATTCCTACTTGGTCCACAAAAAAAAATTTCATTTTAGTTACGTTTTGTTAAATAATTACAATTAATATAAATATGTGTATACATATGACAGAATCACAATATTAATATCAAGTGTCATCCACTACAAGTTTAAAAAATTGTATTTATACTTGAGTGGATGAATAAAAAGTATTTTATAAAAGATTGAAAATTTGAACATGATATATGTAGGGAGAGTGTGAGCTAATAGTAGGAATTTAATAAAAAGGGAAGAAGGTGAAACTGTCGATGAAATTCGAGTTTAATTTAGTTTTTTTTTTATTAACGTCGCACTAGAAGCAACATGAGGGCTATTGGCAACGGACTTCGTAATTTTGAACCACGGTCAAGTGACGAGGACGACACCTGAGCTGGCACCCCCCTCTCCTAGATGAAATTCGAAGTTAAAAATTTAAAAACAACAATGACTACTGAGGAATAAATATTGTTTATATCTCACAATTTGAAGAAATAACGAGTAAAAAGTCGTCGAGGTACTTGAGTTGTCAACAGATCGAGATCGTGACCAGTGATGTTTTAGTCGAGTCGCTTTTTTGAGTCCAGATTCCTTTAAAGTCCCAACATGTGGCTGGTGCATGTTAAACCTGTCAGGAATCAAAATGCTAACATTGGCGTAGCGTGGATGAGGAGAATGGAGATGCTAACTCAGGCGTCGAACTAATTTGACGGTGTTTCAAAATTACGTCTTGTACTGATTGTAGTCAATGCATCTTAGTATCGGGCAGAAATACAGTCATAACAACAAAAAATGGTTTATATAGCTGCTTTTATAGTTTTTGATTATTATTTCGCCCAATTTTTTACTGACAGATGGTCAAGTCAATGTCTGGGAAACAACGTACGTACTTGAGTATATCAAAAGAGTGAATACATTTAATAATTCAGAACCCCGTCTTCCATTTTATTACTTTATAAATGTAGACAATGAAGAGAGTCAAACGGAATACGTCAAAAAATCATATTATACTTAATAAAAAAGTTCGATTCATGTTATTTTCTACAAAAAATGCAAAACAAGAATTAAATTGCGACCATTCGAATGATGATGGGATGTCTGAAAAATTGATATATCCTTGATTAATGAGAGAATATAATATAATGTAGTTAGAACAGACTCGGCCGCTTTTACCCAGAGTACTCGTATCCAGATGTGATGAGAAAGAGAATGTATGAAGAAATAATCGATTTTTTTTTTTTTTGGTTGAGTGATCTTCAGCTCTCCTGGAAAGGGAATTTCCCCGTTTATCCGATGGTATGTATAGTTTGCGCTTGCGCAGTAGGAACTTACTGAACTATTATTTGATTAGCGGTTGATTAATGATCAGATTGTCGTCAGCAAAGTACCAAAACAAGTTCTTTTTGATGAGATTTGTTTCAGAATGGTTAAATTAATATATTTTAGCGTTGTGTTTATCATTTACTTCTTTTGTGAGCAATTTCATTTTCCTTTTATTCTTTTTATCACATCTGTGTATAAATGATTATGAAATATTTGTTGCATGTTGAATTTTTTTAAGAATGATTATTACATGGTTTAAAAAGCTCATTTCCGCTTTGATTGCAGGAAATCGTTTTTAACTTGTATCAGATGATTTATGTCTTTTTTTTTTATTTTGACTCAAATTAGTTTCCGTTTTTCTTAGAATTCAATGCTATTAAATTTGTTTTCGGTCCAATGGTTATAGAGAATTCTAAAATATACACAAGACTGTCGGTGATCCGGCACAAAACGCACCCCGGATACTGTAAAGTCAAAAGTAGCGCAAAATTTAAAGTTTTGAAACATTGCACGCAAATAAAGTGTCTTTTTCATGAAGTAACATAACTACAAAAAATGTATACTGTTTTGTAATAATAGCCTACATAAATTCATAGAAGGCATAAAATAATATTCTGTGTTATTATTTTCCTGTGCAAAACTCCGGATTATAGAGGGATTACTGTATATTATATTTTTAAATCTTAACATTTATGAAATTTTTACCTTTTTTTAATTCCTAAATTGAAATTTTCGCCGAAATATAGAATTATGTATTTATCAGAAAACACGGTAATTATTGTTATATAAATTTTTTTATTAATTTTATTTTTTAACAAATAATTTTGTTATGGTGTTTAGTGACTTCTTAATCCGTTTCAAAGGTATAATATGCTATGAAATAGATTTTAAATAGATATGTGAATCTAGAACTATAAAAATTTTAATGAAATAAAATGTAATAAATTAAAACATAATTTATCTGTATATCTGACAAGATTTTTATATAGTATTGCAGCAACAAAAATAATGAAAAATGGAATTTATCCATTAAAACTTACTATTCTTACTTATGACAGATACTATTTTTACATAATAAATTATGAAAAATAAATTTTACTGCATAAAAATGAATATTATGAGATATTGAAATAAAATTATTTTGTTTCTTTTTAATTAACAAAGTAAAAATGTTTGCAATAATTTTTTTTTGTATTTGTAAATGAATTTGAAAGTAGATAAATAAATACTTTGAATCTATTTCAGTTTAAAAAGTAATATTTATCTGTATTTTTTAGAATTTGATGATTCTGTAAATATTTTTAATAATAGAATAGATCAACAAGAGAAAGAGGGAATAACGTAATTGAAACATGTTATTATGGTGTATATTTTTTTGCAGTGCAGTACATTTTTAAATATAAAAATAAAATTAGTATGGGGGGGGGGTAACTAAGCTGTGTATTATCAAATAATCAAACTGACATGAAATTGTAAGAATCCGTATAGGAAATTTATGAAGAAAATTATTTTTATTTTGAGGTTTGTTCTTTGAAAGGGTCTTTATTTTTCATCTAATTTTTATTTTAGTGGTCCACCAATATTTGAGGAAAAATTTAAATCATAGCAGTTTATTTAAAAGTTGGCATAAAGATAATTTTTAATAAAAGTCAGATACTTGCAATAATTTAAAAATTTCAAGCAAAAGCAATATTTTTTTTTTTCAGAACTAGTAAGAAATTATGGATTTTATACGAATCTATTTATTTCCAAAAATGCTGATTTTTAAAAGAGGATACAGTTAAGACACCAGCACTTTGTAGTCTTGAAAATAATTTTCAAATAAGTGTAATGAAATATTTTTATTCTTTTTTTCCTCAATATTTTTTGTAGTCTTTCTTCATATGTATAGCACCCTTTATAAAAGATTTGTACCATTATTTTTCTATTTATTTTCAAGCTAAAATTTAAATGAGAGATATTAACTCAATTGGTTATTAAGTTTATATTTGATTTGGTCTTTTAATTTTATTATGTGTCTTTATTTTTAAATTTAAATATTTCATATTTTTCAATTTAATTATATATATATATATATAATTAATTAAATTGAAAAATATGAATATATATGATATTATATATTAATATATTAAACTTCTTAAATTTCAATTTTCTTTAATTTTATTTAAAATTTGAATTTATTGGGAGGGAGGAGGAAAAAGTTGTCGATTTCTCAAATTGTTTTTAAAAATAGTATAAAAAGTTCTATGTAAATTTTGCAAGGAACAGATTTAGCCACCCAAAGTGCATTATTTTATAATTATTATTTAAATTACTCAATTAAATATATATATATATAAGAATTAAAGTAAATGATGTGGACAATAGTAAACTTTTCAGATATCAAATTTAAAGGAAGCGATAAATTGCTAAATTGAATATATTTAAGCTAAATGTAAAAAAAAAAAAAAATTAAAGAAAAATTTAAAAAAAAAAAAAAAAAAAAGTGAAAAGTGATCTGGTATGTCAAAATGCCCCATCTAAAACAATAGCCCCTTGGGTGACTAATAAATCTAATTTGTTAAATTAAGAATAAGTTATGCTAGTTTCATTGTTGTTATTAAGGGCTACATTCAATAATCAAAGTTTAACAGTATTTAATTATATTGATTATATTTTGTTTGCATGTTAGCCAACAAGGCACTGTGCAAGCTGGTAGCGTCTCTATAATGGTGTGGGGTGTTTTTACATAGCATGGACTTGGTTCTCTGGTCAAACTGAACCAATTATTGACTGAAAAGGGTTATGTACAGTTACTTGGAAACCACTGCACCCGTTCCTGGACTAGGTGTACCTAAATAACAATGAGAATTTCTAGGACGACAATGCGCCAAGTCATCATGAAAACATTTGTGACTGGTTTGACAGAACATTCTTTACTGTTATAGCGAATGATTTGTCTTACTTGATCTATCGAACATATATGGGATATGTTCGAAAGGTCAGTTCGTACACAAGATCGTACACCACCTATACTTTCGTAATTATGGAAGGCTGCAAAGGTAGCAAGGATGAATATTACTTCAGGTGACTTTTAAGAACTTGTTGAGTCAATGCCGTACCGAGTTGTTGCACTTCGCAAGGCAAAAGGAGGTCCTACAGGAATATTAGGAGGTATCCTTTGCCTTTTAGCACTTCGATGTATGTATACTGTATTTTAATATTTATAAGTAATCTCCTTATGTTTTTGGATTTAAAATTTAAAAAAAGTTTTGATCAAAGTTATTTTTTAATTAAAGCATATGTAAAAAGACACTTTTATTTAATGACCATTGGGTGTCAGTCTGAGGCTTATGGTGCTGTAAGTTAAGAAGATTATTGAGTTTCGAGGAATTGAGTAATATTCATTAATATCTATTTTTTAAAAAAAGCCTTTATTTTTGTGATCCACATTTTGGCAAAAAGAGAGTTTCTTGCATTCGTTAAAATACAGTAATATACAAAAAAGGCTATTCCAAGTTATTTGTTCGGACATAACATTAAAGTTATTACAATATTCTAACGAACATTAGGATAACGAATATTTCAATGGTTAAGAAAGAAAGTATAGCGTTTTTGTTTTGCTAAATTAAAGCACGTGGATTAGACATAAGTTTTTTTTTAAAACAAGGCAAATAATTGGAGATTTGAATTTTTATTTTTCTATTAATATTTAAAAGAAGTGTGGATGTTCCTAATTTCATTCCAATCAATGGTTGAATTTAGAAAAATAGGAAGTTATTGTACGCTGAATGTATGTGTGTGTGAAGAAAATTTTTAAATTCTCTCTAGGCGTGGTGTGGGAAATAGAAAAATACGGAACCGACTCATATATCGCCCTCATTACTTCACCTCTTGTTCCAAACTACATATCAATAAACCTTGCGAAGCTAAAAAGTGATGTTAATATTCAAAATAAACCGATTTAATTTATTGACCTCTTAGTTTTATATATATTCGTTTTACACAAAGAAAGTCTTTGTTAAAAATACGAAAAATCAGTTTTAAATTGGGGCGACCTACTGTAATTTTACTGCAATATTTAAATCATTTTACCTTCTTATTAACTGTTATTAAATCTTTTTATCAGTTAACCATGCAATCAAGAATCCACATAATGAATTTCTAAGGCCAAAAATGTTTTATTCATGCTGTAAATTTCATTTTAAATACTTGAATTCCAGATGATATCTTTGTTTCAAGAAATCCAAACATTTCATTAATTAACGATATTTCATCGTCATCGGTTCAACATAGCAATCTGCTTCACATTCGAAGTCAAAACACGTTACTTTCACCAAACAAAATTTCCATTAGCGCACAACTCGCAGAATTTGAACGCTAAATCATTCAATAAACTTTGCATCTTTGAAATTACTATTTAGAACAATTGACGTAAATCACTTTGAATTATACGTTGCTTAATTTATGTATTCGTAACTTAGAATGCGTTCTGTTTCGCGCCCATGAATTATTCGCTTAAATCATTTCTATGCAATCAATTTCGGAGAGGATTTGATTAGAGTTACAGGTACAGTGATAGTCGCTAACTCAGACGATTTCGACGACGAGGCTTTGTTTATTTAATGCGCAGGTCACATCTGCTGAATTGTCTGGAATGAGGAAATAATTCGATTTTGTGTACGATCATTACTAAGTGGCGTTTCTCATTTGAACATGAGTTAAAACAGTTATGATCTCTGGTAAATTGAAATCCTCGCTTTTTAAATTGGTTTGACTATTTTAAAAGGAATTACCATATTAATATGATATAATTCTGTTTAAAATAACACCATCGTGTTAGCATATTTTTTTATTAAAAAAAGATTTGTGTTCGTAGTTAACTAAAAATTACGTGATATTTTAATTCATTTGTTATAACTTTTATTTACTAAAGAAGTGTGTTATTGAGAATAAATTCAAAATAAATGTAAGGTTAAGATTTTAAAAATTTTACAAAATCTTTTACAAATTAATGCATTTTTACGAAAATTTGGTTAATTTCAAATTAATATGTGTCTAATAGTTGTACTAAATATAGAGTTATCTTCGTAAAAGTAGAAAAACAGTGTTCAGTTTTTTTTATATACATAATTATTTTGAACAATGTTCAAATGGTGCTACAGGCACTTAAATTTACTATCAAATATTTGCGTACCTGAAATTTATTTGTCAAAAATATTTCTATTAGGAGGGAAATTAAAAAAAAAAAATGATTTAAAAGTTTTTCACATGTGTTAGTATTTATCTATTTCTGTGTTTGCTTTATCATAAAAATATTTTTAAAATATTTCTTGTTATAAAGCCTTTTTACTCAAGAAATGCTAAAATCGACCTCTCAATAATTTGGATACTGGCTTTTGCATTGATATTCTAGAAGATAATATTATTTTTTTAGCCTGGTTGTGGGAACATTGGATAATCTGACTCAGCAACATCTTTGAAGACCGCTGCGGTAGCCTAGTAGTAGCAGTCGCAAACTCATATCCGGTATTGTTTTCGTTGAGTCGTGGAATCCTGATGCCTCTAAATATTTGTCCTGTAGAGGGGCTGATTCACATTAAATCTATCGCGGTTCCATGTCCTCACGTTGAAGTAGTGTGGATGTTTGGAGAGGAAGGTGTTAGCTCAGGTGTCGTCCTCATCACTTGACCGAGACTCAAAATTTCGATATCTGTCCCCAATAGCTTTTGAGTTGCTTTTAAGAGCGATGTTAATAAAAGCAACCAATCAATCAATTGAAGAGCTCTTCTTAAATAAACGATTCTAGTTTTTTATTTATCCATCTGCATACCTTCAAATTCAATCATGTTGAACAGCTGGCACGAAAGAGTTTGAATTTTTCACAAAAAGACTCTGTGTTATTTGGGTCAATCTTACCCAATTTTCCCGTTAACGAGACTTTTTTGCAACATGGCCGACTGATCTAAGCAATTTATCTAATCCAAAAGATATGGAATAAATACATAACCTTTTAGAAAATAATACGAATGTTTGTTACAGGATGATGATATTGGAAATTCATCATTTGAGCCAGATAGTACACATTCCGAAAAATAAATTGTCGATAATTGATTGACTGCTTATTAACGGCGCACATAGAAGCAACTGGCGACGGCCTTTATAATTTTGAACATCTGTCAAGTGATAAGGACGACATCTGAGCTGGCACCTCCTTCTCTAAACTTCCACACCATTCTAACGGGAGGACTTTGAGCCCCGACAGATTTAAAGTGCATCAACCCCGGCTACAATGCAGATCTTCAGTGGCATCAAGGATCCAACTTATAACTCGTCGAAAACACGCCGGCCGCAAGTTCGCGACCATGGCCTCTAGGCTACTGCGGCCTCTTATGAAGATGCTCTGGAGCTTCTAAGAAACTGGATTAGCATCTTTGTTATGTAAATGAAAAATGTTAACTGAAGAAAACGATTCGAGTCACCAACAGATATTTAGTTGAGGTAATCTTCGCTTTGTGCCAAAGAATCCGACCGATACTTGGAACACATTCCCAGAGTAAAAATTGTTCCAATTTTTATTAAAGTTCGTGATGTGTAACACATCCATTTATGATGCAGTGCTTTTAAAATTTAGAAACATTCCAAAAACATGTCATTTTTAAAAGCGCAAGTTTTAATTTAAGACTTAATCCTGAAATTTCGGATGAAAATCATATGGCATGTTCATATGGCATAATCTCATATGGCATGTATTATAGTCGAAGTGTCGCGAAGATTATTCATGCCAAAAGCTTTTCTTTGTTTAAAGTAAAGCAAAAAATTAGCCGTAACTGTTTATGAGAATGGTATCAGTGTCAACGAATATGATATCTAACGAGCTTTTTCTTCTTTCCCTATTCATAGTTTTGCTTGTAATTTTTTTAAAATTGAGTAATTTATCGATAAAATTAATTAGAATTTCTCTCATGCTTGAGAGTGCAGTTTCTGTTTAAATCTTCTTTTTTCATTTTTATTCGAATTAGATCTAAACCAATGTTTGAAAAAGTCGAAATATTTTCAAAAAAATTCATATAATTTATATAAAATAATAGGCAATATCAATATTCTCCAAAATATGTTAAAAATATATTCGATTAAAAATTATAGAGATGCAAAAATGATAAATATAGTAATATTATAAAAGTAACAATTAAATTGTTTGGATATGCACAGGTAGCTGACAAAATAATGGAATCAATTGGATTTTGAATTATTATTTTTTGTAAATAGTGTTTATCTACTATGGCTATTTCGAACAGAAATAGTTTGGTGTGAATTAGATGTATAAAGATCTGTCGATAAATATATATAAATTTTTCACTCTAAAACAACAGTAATTTTACTCTTCCTTCTGTAAAATATTTCCCAATTCAACTGAAAATGGAAGGTGGAGAAAATAGTCTCTTCTCATTTGCCGATCAAGATATTCCGTAAAAGGTTCAATAATATTAAGATCTGGTGACTGAAAGAACCAAAGCAACTTCATTCTCAGATTTAATAAGTCTACTTGTGATTCTTCAGCCACTTTGCTATATGAACGGAAGCATTATTTTTCTGAAATAAAGAAGTATTTAGTGAAGATAATCTAAGTCATTGGATGAACGAGATCCTGGAGCACGTTCAAATACGAACCCTTCAAAATGTTTATTGGTTCTAAAGAGAGTGGAAAAAAATATATTACCTCCACATCATCGGTGATCCGCCTCTAAGCTCCACAGCTGATTCCTTGCGATGTCAGGGTGGAATGCTTTGCTTCTGCTGAAAGAGAGAAAGAGAGAGAGAAGCGTCACTAAATATAAATTCTTCTTGTGGTGGGAAATAAGTGAAAGACGATTCGTCTTATCGTATTTCATATTTCCAATCATAAAGGTTCTGGTGTTGATGCTTTTTGCCACACTGCATGCGTTTTTTAAATTCATACTATTAGTTCACACTCTCCCTAAATATATATCTAGTTCAAATTTTCAATAGTTAATAAAATATTTCTTATTCATCCACTCAAGTTCAAATGCATTTTTTTTAAACTTGTAACGGATGACACTCGATGTTAATATAGTTTTTCAAATATCAATTAAAATTAATTGGTGAAAATGCAGTTTAGCCCAACTACTTGGCGCGATTTCAAAAATTGCCAAACTTGGCGATTTTTTTATGGCTGAACGTTAAGTCTGCGAAGCGGACCAGGGTAGCCACATTTGGCAAAATACCACCAATAATTCTTGTCGCCAAGCGTGGTTGGGATAAACTGCATTCCAACCATTTAATTTACCGGATGAATTTATTTTGCCACTTAATATTGTAATTCTGTCAAATGTATAAACATATTTATATTAATTGTAATTATTTAACAAAAAGTAACTAAAATAAAAAAAAATTTTGTTGACCTAATGTAGGAATTGACATTATTTTTTTTTTAAATTACTTGTTTGGTGTAGATGTCAGTAATGAGGGGTCGGCCTTTGTATTCATCGGGAACTCCACAGGTTACACTTTTTTTTACATGTACATAAAAAAGTAATCTGTGGAACTACCAACGATTTGTTTTGCTTGGAATTGGATCGTCTTTCAGAATGTTTAAGAATCTGCTGTTATTTGTTCAGCCGTGGACTTACGTTTTTGGCGAATACTTTATGTCATTGTCCATCTTCCTTTTCTATTCACTACTTCTACAATAAGAAATACCACACCTTTCTTTTAAATATCTGGCCATAATTTTAGATACAATTGTTCTAGCTACATCAACAATTTCAGCATTTAAGCCTCTACTAGGTCATCCCCAATAATTATGGCTTTCTGGATGTCACTGAGATCTGATATTTTAAACGAAGATTGCATAATTAGTGTTTTATATGTAACTGTAAGTCTTATTTTATAGGTATTTGACTTCCTATCCTATTCTCATATCTAACAAACAACGATGCTTACATCGCACTAAAAACTTTCTCGTGAACGTTTATTTATCTTTAAATAAGAGGGTCGTTCAATAAGTCCTTAGAAATTCTCAGAGGTAGTGCTCGTAGCATCGAAAATGGTTTGTTTTTAGAAAACATCATGACTCACTAGACAGCTGTCTAACTCTCAGTTACTCGTATTCCTAATCATGGTACCTTTCACACCTGAAAAATTCTTCGTCATAACTTTTCTGGCCAATGAGGTCATCTTTGCCTTTTTTGATTCTCCGGAAACAACCTAACGTTTGAGCTTGATTACCGGTGCATAATAATGAATCCAATGCTCATCGATTGTTACAACTCGAAGCAGAAGTAATCAAAATTTGATTTTGCCGCAAATGACAATCAAAACTAACTTATGAATAAATGTCAAATTTGTTTCGACTCCATTTAACAGATGATAGCATCCGATAGTATCAACAATTTACTTTCACGAAGCGATCTGTCTTCAAATACAAGTACTTTTTGAATCACTCTCGTACATAAATAACAATTAACATAAATCACAGCTATATTAATGTTCATTCGTTTGGTTTCAGGAAGCCATAGATTGAAGTAACCCGCAGTGTTTAATTATTTTCCCAGGGTATCGGGGAGTTTTAATTATTTCTAAAAATAATCGAGATAGAGAAACTTAACTTGTATTTACTTTTCTTAAGACTTCTCTACATTGTCACAATCCAGATTTACACATTTATTTCTTAAACCTTTCGAAGGCCATTTTTGTGGAACTCAGAAGATTGAACTTTTCCTTTTCCATCCCGAGGTTACTTCAGTCTACGACTTCATAAAGTTTTAATTATTTTTCCGGGGTATCGTGAAGTCTTAATTATTTCTAAATACAATCAAGGTATGGAGAAACTTAGTTTTTATTTAATTTTCTTAAAACTTCTCTACATTATCACAATCCAGATTTATGCACTTCTCCCAGCGTTTTTCTTGACCTATCGAAAGCCGTTTTTGTAGAACTGAGAAGATTGAACTCTTACTTCTCCATCCTGCGTTTACTTCAGTATATAACTTCCTGAAACCAGACGAATCTCATAAATAAAAGTAATTTACAGCATTATGTACCCAAGAATAAATTAATATGCGAAATAAATTATATCCAGATATTTTGTAATTTCTAAATAGTAATTAAAATTTTACGATACACCCTCGCATACATTATTATTGATTGCTATGATAGAATTGTACGCTGATTGCTTATGTAATTATATTGTTTACTTAGTTTATCAAACCAACTGATATTTTAGGGCTGATTGCTTATGTAATTATATTGTTTTTACTTAGTTTATTAAACTAACTGATATCTTAGTGCTAGAGCTCCACCTTTAACTGGGAACTGCAAGTTCCGTTCACATAGCTCTAAACTTATATATTTGATTTTGCTATGTTATTTGCTAAATCATTTTTTTTCGTTCGCGTATAATGTGCACACATAATTGGGTGAAAACTATTTATAATATTATTAAAATGTTAGCTCTCGTTAAATTATTTAAAGTTCCCGGATATATTGTCTTGTATCGGATTAGACCCCCATTAAAGTTTTTTTTATGCTTGCAAAATGTATTGTTGTGTTTAATTTTAAAAACTCCCCCTGCTGAGAACGGACACTCCAGAAAAATATTCAATAAAAATGGTAATTATATATTTGATAATTTTATAATGTAATGTTTTCAAAACGGATAGTATTAAAAGTAAACAAAAATATTCTTACTAAACAAGGAAGATTTCTTTTTTCTTCATTTCTTAGATATGCAGTATATAAACGGATATGTTCAATTTAGTGATTTTTAGCATAGTTTTTTTTTTACAATCACGAAACTAAAATGTTACAAAATAACATTTGTTTGAATCATTTAATTCGTCTTAAAATTTAACTGATGAGGTTTTAGTCCTTCGAAATAAATATATAGTCTTACTGAACTATTGCTGCTTCAGCCCTCCCATTTTGATATTTTCTAAAGTCTATTAGATAATGCACGCGTTCATGAGCGCGAGCGGGAGGGGGGGGGGGCGATGGATTTGTGGTTAACCTAGAGAAGGATTTTTTTTCTAAAAGTATGTCACCCAAGGAAATTTTCGCTGACGCATATTTAATTTAAAAGGATAGAAAAAACAGAGAGAGAGAGAGAGAGAGTAAACACACATATATAGCAACACAAAATATACAATCGAAAACAATAACTATATTCACGGACTTAATTTGTTTTCACAAACAGAAAATCAAATTCACATTCACATTAATAAATTTTTTCACAAATATACTTCAAATGCATGTTTGCCGTCAAGAGCTTACTTTCTTCTGGTATGTACGTGTATGAGTCACCTGAGGCACTCTAGTGAACTTTTTCCTTTTCCTTGGGGCTTACTGTCCTTGGTAAACATGGGTGACGCTCCTTCGGGATACCCTTGCGAGCCTTCCCTATTTCCAATATTATTCTTTGTCAGCCAAAATTTTGCACTCACTCACTCACTCACTCACTCACACACACACACACACACACATATATATATATATATATATATATATATATATATATATATATTCCTATTTTTTCAAACGTCTAGGTCACAATTACACCTTGTTTGGCGCAGCATAGCCGTTTCTGGCTCTTGCACCATTAAACTTTCCATCACATACTCCCTCCAAATGCATGTTAAATCAACTATTTTTATTTTAAATTATGTAGAAATTCTTTATTTTTCTAGAAAAGCTTATACTTTCATTTTTCTTTATAATTGCGCCTGTAAACTATTAAAAATGCCAAAGGCTTATGCGGCAGATTACTTGAGTATATTTATGGTTTACTCTTTAAACTAACAAACATAATTTTTTAATATTATTTTACATAAAGAGATTTTCACGAACTTTTTTTTATAATTATCAAAGTGCATCATTTTGCAATGATTTGTTTTAGAAACGAAAGTTAGAAACATTACGAAAAACTCTAATCAATCGTAAGAATTCCTACGGTTTATTAAACTGTCTACGATAAAAAATGCAAATAGAACTCTTTTTCAATAATTCGAAAAACAAATTTTTAAATAAGATTTGAAAGCAACAAATGCTCTAAATAAGATAAGAATGTATCAATAGGAATCGAATTCTTCTAATAACCAAAACTACGGCACAGATTTCAATCATCTTATTCTGAACAATGTGTGCTTAGACAAATAATTCATATCAACCCTTCCATGGACGGAAGGTGTCATTCCTACAGAACTAAGGGGCCCATGTCCTCGTAATTTCGGGCCCGAGCGAAAGCGTTGATAATTACCGACCCACATTCCAGCGGAATCGAATGAAAGGCCGCAAGAATGGTAAATGATGATGACACTGCGATGGTGGAAGAGCATTAGTTATGCAAATCTCGATCATTAATATAAATAATAGTCACTCCGAGCATTCGTTCGAAGGGAGGGAGGGGGTGGCGCACGTGTGCGTCGAACTTTTCCCTGCGCGCATCGCTGCGTCTTCCGTTCCTTGCTCTTCAGCCTCCCATCCCCCGATAGATGCCCAGGTGAGGTTGCGGCTAGTGAGTTTCTCTTATTTCTAGGTCGGGTTGATCTGGGATTTGATGCTGAACATTTCAGTGGTGTGTTTAATGTTTAGAAAAAAGTAACTATGGTGATATTTAATTACTCAGAATAATCGGTAATCACTTCCTGTTCCCAGGCAAAATATTTATGTATCTTTGCATCAAAATTTTTTTTTTCTAGGGCCAATGGCACCTAGCCTTTTAAGCTTCATGCATACACAGAAATATATAATGAGAAATATACGAGTAACATTCGTGTGTATAGATCGGATGTAATGTAGCAACAAGAATCAAAGCATTTGTAAATGCGAATTATTGATCTATTAATATATTTATGAAATATTATCCATCGTACGATCACAATAGTACATTCTTTTCCATCTTAAAGATTAATTTGAATTTCCGGCCCTCAAGGGCTCGCCTTCTTTAGGTAGGTACTGGCATACCTCACCCAAGGCTCCTAGTAGTCTCTTTTCCCTTTCCTATATGGTTTACTGTCTTTGGTAAACACGGGTGACACGCCCCCGGAATAGTTTGAATAAAAGGAGGGTCGAAAAAAAAGTTAAGAAACACTAATTTCTTAAATTTTTTTTCAACCCTCCTTTTAGTCAACCAGTTTTTATCCCTCCCCCCCTCAATTTTTTTCAAACGTTTAGGAAAATTATACCTTGTTTGGTGCAGCATTAAACGTCACCCTCACTCACTTGAATTTCTGATCCATTTCTGAAGATAGGCCTTCTACTGTCTCTTTGATTTCATATCTTCTTTATCTATTGTAAGCAGTTCTTATTTAATGTTTTTTTTTTTTATTATTATTTTAAGGCATATGTATCGTATATCCTATAAGCTAATATATTTCTTATTTGCTATAGAATTATGTTTCTAGGACAAATTTAGACGCACAGAATAGTGATTTCAAACCTCTTAAATAATCGTTCTTGAAATACTAATAAGAGTACTTTTCTGGGTTTTACAGCAGGAGAATGAGAAGCCCTCATTTTCGATTACAGTTCATTTCCTTAATTTTAAAAATTCAATCATTGTAGAAAGAGAGACGGATTTTCAGGATTTTTTCACTATGTGTTTCTAGTCATACGATTAATTATTAAGTTAATTTCCAATAACCATCTTAATAATTCTAGTTTGAACCTTTTCACCAATATCAAAATCAAATTATTGCAATTTTTTTTTCCTAAGAAAGCGACCTTCTATATTACCTCGAAAGTTTGCTAATTGTTTTTTTATATATATATTTATGATAGAATACCTTTTAAAACGGATTAATTTTTTTTTACACATTTGCAATATATCGATAAAATTTTCTTGATAAAATGTTGAAGTGATAGTTTGTGAAGGTTTCGTGAGGAATTTGATCTCTTTTGAACACTTAAGAATGAAAAGTGTATATGATGACGACTGAAAAATATTTATTAGAAAAAAAAGTAAGAAGTAAAATCAATCAATCTCTATCGGTAATCTTACGAATTGTATTTTTGTTTCTAAAAATAAGCAATCGCATTAAGGAAAATGTCTTTCGAAAACATGTATTTGAAGATTATTAAATTAATCAAAGAAAAAAAATCAAAAGAAGCTACGTAATTGTTATACCTAAGAAAAGGCATGAGTTTTAGTTAATTAAATCATAAACATACTGCTCTAAATATTTTCAGGGATTAAGGACGAACGTGTTGGTAATAAAAATAGCTACCGTCTTAAGATTTCTTGATTTGTAATAGCAGAGAAATTAATGAAATGAACTGAGAAATATCAGTTATCTTATAAACATTTTTAACATAACACTTATGTAAAAAAAATACTTTTATTGTTAAATATCTTAAAGGAAAACTCCTGATTTTGAACAAAATCATAATATTTTTACAATTTATAATACTGCGTTATTTTTTCCCATTGAAATTTGGTAAACATCCCTAGAGAACTTGAAAAATCAAAGGGAAAAAATTAAAAATATTTGATTCTGGTATTCAATCAAAAGATTTTTACAAAAGTTGTGACGTTGAGCTATTCGCGGTTTTCTCTTCATTAACCTTGGGGACTTTAATTGGGATTGAATGCTATAAATAACAATTTCTTCCCAAACCAAAATGATACGTGATTAGGCAAATTAGAGGCAGGTAGAAATAAAGTGAACTGAGCAAGATAGGAAAGTACATAAGCAAAATAAAATTCACACGATAGAGGTCGAGTGGTACTAGCGGTGAGTATATGCCTCACAGGAGGTAGACGAGATCAATACGGTCGATAGTGATCGTACTGAATTTAAGAAATCAAGGCAACCTCAACTGGAAAGACTTGGGTAAGACATTCTTAATTCGGTATTAGTTGAACAGGTGAATTTGTCTAGGGTGTTGCCTTGGACAGCAAATATTCTTTAGAGATATTATATTACAAAGTTGGTAAATAAATAGTTGTGTGAGACTTGACTGATGTATCCTTGCGTAGGTTATTGACTTTTAAAGTTAGTTGTATTTGACTGAGTTATGGCTCAAGAGTCGAATAGGAATATCCATTAGCCACAAGGTAGGTTAAGTAACATTAATTACTTATTATGATATATAATATAATACATATGAAATATTCTAAAGCATATTCTATCGTCCAAAACTATGTTTATATGTACGAGTACATAAAAGATAGTGATATTTCACGGATAATTATAAAAAAAGTAGTATATCCTGGTAAAATAGAACACACACACAAATATTTTTTTTGAGAAACGTGTTCCTTTCGAACATTTACAATACCAAATTTAATTTTGTATATACAATACTTTACAGCTTTTTTCACATGTTAGAGAGGATCTGCCGCGCGATTAAGGAAGTTAGGAGAGGAGGATGCCAGCTCAGGTGTTTTCCTCGTCACTTGACAGTGGTTCAAAATTGCGAGATCCGCCGCCAATAGCCCTCCTGTTGTTTCTAATGCGGCATTAATAAAACCAATCCAATCAATCTCGTGTAAAAGGTATCACGAGTAGAATAACACGGAAAGCTCGCTAGAAATACCTGTAGATCTGAATTTCTTCTTTTATGAATTATGATGTGAATCCACATCGAACATTACATTTCTTTTTATATATCTTCGTAGAATCTGTATTTTTTAATTTGGAATTTTTGGAATTTTTTTTAATACCTTCTTGTCGTATATTTTTTTTTTAAAAAATTGAATTTTTTACTTTCGAATATTCTAATATTTTATTGTTTACATTATGTTTAGGTTTACTTTTGTGTGTATTGAGACTAAGAATTGTTCATAAAGGTTATATTAATTTGAATATAGAGTGTTTTATTATTTTTTTTGGGGGGGATCACTTTTCTTGTCTATATAAATTTTTTTTGAATACTTTATAATACAGACTTTCAACGTGTGAAGAAATAACCAAACAAATTTTTTTTTCCGTAAATTATTACGGGAATAAATAAGAAAATGTGGATCTCCAAATATAGTAATTGTAATAACTCCAACTGAAAATAATTCTCCGGGAGATACAATACTTTAATGATGCAATAAACATCGAGTCTTGTTCAAACAATGGATCTTCTGACAATATGATACCTAAGCATCATAAACAAAGGGTATTTTGAAGAAAAAAGCTTATGAATGACTGCAAAAGCATATAATTCATTATACGATAAATTTCAATTTTAGAGAATAAGAAATTTAATAATGAAAGCTACAGACAAATTTTGAGACCCATGCAAACACCTGGGACAGTAACCTCTCAATATCCAGACCACCCCTCATGCCTGATAGGACCTAGTGAACTACGAAACACAACAGGCATACATTTGCAGCGAGCGAACTTTGCCAGCAACTGTTCGTTTAAATTCAATTAAAGTTCGGGAATTGTCATGTTCATTTATTACGTGGCCATACACCAAAGGAAGGCGGACCCTTACCCCCCTCTCTCCATCCAAAAGACTTAGGACTCCAGCTTTAATTTGCTTAAGTACTGGGGAAAAATATTTATAAAGGATGGGAAAATTTTTGTAGCTTCTATGATTAAGGAAGCAAACGACGCTTTTCGTAGGAGGAGGAGGAGGGAGGGGATGGAGCATCTTCAGAAATAATCACGTGACACGGGGCCTCGCGAGTTTGTTGGTTTGTTTGTTTGTTTAAAGTAAATTCCTGCTCTTTTAGAGCGGCCCCGCTCTGGAGGTAATAAAGTTTCATTAAAGAGAAACTTGTATGGAAAATTGCATGTAGCAAACGATGGGAAAGGGCCTGTAAGGGGGAGTGGCTGGAATGTTTGGGTGAATAATAATCGTCGTCGAATTTAAATTCTACTTTTTTTTTATTATTATCGTCTGTACTGGTGGTGTGTGTGTGTGTGCTGTGGAATCCTCTTCGGGTCTCAGAGAATTTTAAACATTATTCTAACTCCCTTGTTTTGCGAAGCGTCGAGGGAAGTAATACAATTACCATCGAGCAACCTGGTGTTTGGAACTTTTTGATGTCGATTATTTGAGGAAAATGTTGGTTTTTTTTTTTTTTAAAAAAAAAATATCGTGCTGTAAACAGATCAATCGTCATGTTTTAAAATATATTTTACGGAAACTAACTTATTACGTTGCACAAGTCTGATCAGGGTATTAAATAATAGTTCAACATATTTTGATAAATTTTTAGTGCGCTAGCCTTCTTAGTGGTTACAAAGTAATTTTTGAGATAAAAGATGGTTTTCTTTACGTAAAGCTTAAATATTCATCGTATTTTCAGTAATTTTCTATTTCAAATTTTTAAAACTGATTAATTGAGAATTCTTATAATTTATGAATCTTTTATACCATATCATCTTATGTCTTAATGTCATGTTTCTTGTTAATGCTAGACTAAGAATTCGAACTAAATAATAATAAAAAAAAAACATTTATTAGAAGCAACAGGATGAGCTTTCTAACATTTTCTTTAATCACACTTGCAATGGTTATATTTTCGCTTTAATTGAATATTCTTAACAAAAGATTACTTTTAGTAATTAATTTGTCTCCTAATTAAAACAGTTATAACTTACTGCTTGAAAAATTAAACAAGTATATCTTCTGCAGTAAATTTTTATAAAGACAAAGGAATGGAAATGAAAAATGTCTTCTGTAAAAGAAGAAAAGGCTGATATTTTTTTTCATTTTTACCTCGATAGAAAATTTTAAGAGTATAGCAAAATAAATAAATAAAAATTTTAAAAAAATTATTAAAAAAATATAAATAAATGAAAATAAAAAAAAAAAAAAAATCTAAAATTTGAATTTTAAATGAATTTAGCTTTTATATGCAAAAATTATAATAATTTCTAAAACTCAAAACTATTTTACTTCCATTCTGAAATATTATCTTTCCTGACATGTTTACTTTAGAATTTTCAAAAATTTTAAGAAAATTATTTGAAGCATGAAATCTTATAAAAATACTGAACTATTTTTCTCTCTCTTTTGTTCAAAATTTAGGATGACTTTTTCGATACTAATAGACAATTTTCTTTCAAATAATTCTTTGCGTATGTCCCACTTAATTGATGATGCAGAAGTGTCCGTTTACTTTCGATAAGACAGCAACGAGACCAGACAGCAAAGAGACTTCTGCACTCTTGACAAATGAGTCCCGGTTTACTTTGAAGAAGCATTCAGATCATATGTTTATTCGGAAAGAAGATGGCAAAATATATTGCCAGTATAACATTACTTAAAGAAACAGTTATAGAAATAGAGAAATCATCATTTGGGCTCTTTGGGTGGTCACACTGCTCATGATTCATGGCGGAACTCTGCTGTCATGAAACATCGAGACGAAATACTTGATCCATATATCACATCATATGTTGGTATTGTTGGTGATAAAATCATCCTAATGGACAGTAATACCTTATATTTTCGAACTAAGCTTATTGATGAATATCTTGAGGATCAGGTTTAGAGCAAATGATCAGCTCGATCTTTGAACCTTAATTTGATACAGTATCTTTGGGATGGCTTTGCAGACAACTTCTTCTCCAAAATCATTCAGCAATCTGGAACAAGTGTCTCTTCTTGTATATGCGTTATTTTCCATCCCAGTGTCCAGCCACTTGACCCTTTAAGAACCAGTAACAGGTTACACATTAATATATGCACATTTTATCAAATAGTTCTATCTTTTCACAAGATGGCAAATAATAGTACAATGTCTTGGATATAATCAGTGACAGTATTGATGACGGTTGGTATCATTATCAATCCGATCTATTAAAGCAAATATCTTGAAAGCTGTCTGCAGATAAAAAAAAAAAAACAATGAAGCCTTCTTGAGCAGTTGACATTATTTGTGATTCTGTAGGTGTTTACTTAACAAAACAAAACGAAACAAAAACGTTCATAATAGTCCTGGGTTTCTAAATCAATAACTTATTTATTTTCATTTCAATAATCATTTTGTTATTATTTGTATATGAAACAACTTTGTAGTTTTCGGATTACAGCGGGCTATTATGGTAATATTTGGAGTATTTAGAGATAATTCTTGCACTTTCTTCTGTTTTCAGATTTATATATTAGATGTTCAAAATACGGATACGAAAATCATATAAAAATAAAAGGGGGAAAAGAATAACACGCATTAGCGGTAATAGATCCGAAAAGTCTTTATTAGATTATGAATCCGATGAAGAACATCCAATAATATTTACCTGACGACGCATAAATGTTATAGAAAATGACGATGAATTTAGAAGTCAATCATCATTAGATGAGGAAAATCGTCTGGCAATCAGTATCACAGACGAATAAAAGTTTCATCGTCTTTTGAAAGAAGATTACACTAAATATCCATTATAACCCTTCTCTCCTGTGACTTTATTTCGAAAACTATTTGAACAGTGAAAATGTAGGCGGTAATATTTATATCGCTTCTATGCGCAGAGAAATGCAAATATTGTAAGCCGTTGTTATTTCAAATACCGTTGTTATAGTGAATTCCTTTCAATAAAATTGTTTAAACCGGTAATTTTTTTTATTTTGTATATATTCATTAATAGTTGTTGATTTTACGTTATATGTAATTTTTTTTTTATAGTTAGGAAAAAGTACGGTCCGTAGAGAGAATTGATAATTAAAAAAAGTCGATGCTTTCAACACGTTATAAGAAGAGCTGGACACATTTTTTATAAAAACTATTTACTTAATTTTTTTTCACAAATATGTGAGGTTTATTTTTTTAAAAAATCTAATAGTGCACTTCTGCAAAATCCTTGACATATTTAACGTGCATCAGCTCTGCTACACAATGGGTTTGTGAAATTCAATAAATAAGTTTAAATTATTCTTATCAATTTTAAGTTTCAATGTTCCTTTGTTTTCAAGGCAGACACGAAAGCCTTAACTTTTAAAGGTCAATGTATGTATCTTGAAAATTTTCCATGAGTGGTGTCATTCAATGCGAAAGTCAATAATATAATAAAATTTATATAAATAATATAAATTTACAAAATGGTGGAACACATATTTCCCGCTCTTCGTTAGAAATAGAGGACACATTGGAGCCAGGAGTGGAAATCAGAAAAATTTCAGTTTTCCTTAATTTTGTCATAATTAAAGGAATTCTACGACATCTAATGTTAGCCTTAAGCTTTTAATTAAACTGCGTTCAGAAAACTTTTTCAAATTTTATTATTTTATTGACATTAAAATAGAGTAGTTCACTTTAATTTTGTCTGAGTTAAAGAGTTGTTTTCTCATCTTGATATAACTTTGAGCATTTATAATCCAAATATAACTATTCAGACATTCTAGATCTTTTCATTTATATATTTTTTTTATTTTAAGTAGGATTATTTTTAGTAGCATACATATTTTTATACAATGCTCCATACTTTGTTCTTATTAATAAAGTCAATTTTCAAAACTTCTCTCTCTCTCGAATACGATTGTCACATAAACTTGACTGAAATAGAAAAATATTATTTTAAAAATTTAACATTACTTCATTCGAGATAGTTAACAAACCTGGACGAGGTGATACTAGTCTAAGCTTTGCCATCGATTTTGTATTTAATTTAAATGAACTGAAGGAAATTAACTGTCTTTATATTTTCCTCTGAATTCAATTTAAAGCATTTAAACAAACAACGAAAAACATTCCTAATTTAAAGAAATTCTACTTATTATTTATTATTAGAAACTATTTTATCTCATTGCATAATATTTCAAATAATTACAATAAATGATTATAAAAGGAAATTTTGGGTTAGGCAGATAACTTCGGTAAAAGTTTTAATCCGTGTTTTCTTCGTTTATAAATGAATGTTTGCAACATTATAAAGTCATAGATCTTAAGGATTCTCAACATCTCTCTCTCTCTCTCTCTGTATAAATGTAAGTTCTAAAAAACCTAGCATATGTATGTATAAGAGAATCTAATATCCTGTTCATGTTAGAAAATACTTTTAAATATGATTTTTATTCTACGTCTCAGAAAGATATGCATCTCAAATTCGATCCAGTTGACCAAATATTAAGTCTACCGGAAAGTTCTGTTAAAAGATATCTAATGTTCATTTGCGAAGTGAAAGAAATCTATTTTTTCGGACATTTAATAATATTTATTGAATAATATACGAGTAGTTTCCGTCGCTTCTTATAGCCTCTTGCCAGCTTGATTGCAATTTTTGAAAAATGTCTTGTCTTTACTTACATATAATTCATGGGGTGTTTGATTGTCATATGCTCTAGTTTTGAATATTGTTCCCTTCAAAAAATTTTGCCGAGATAGAAATAGTTGAAAATCAGAGGATGTTAAGTCTGAGAAATATGGTTGATGTGACAAAATTCTCTTGTCTATCTCTGGAAATTTTTAACGAGTCGTCAAAGCATAATGAGGTCTTTCATTATTCTGACACAATATGGTGTGTTTCCTATCGAACATCGCCGGCTTCTTTCCTTTCAGTGCTTTGTTTACATGATTTGATGACAGTATCTGTTGGAATTGAACTTTTCGTTAGGTTTCAAAAGTTCGTAATGCATTGGTCTTTGAACATCTCAACATACGAGTATACACAGCATTCTCTTATTCGGGCTTAAGCTTGGATTAGAAGTGAAGGGGCAGGTTGCCAGATTCACTGTAAGCTTTTTTCTTTATGACGGTTTTGTAGGTAACCCACATTTAATCACCCATTATCATCAGAACCAAAAAAAGCCTCGCTTTTGTTCCGAGAAAGCTGAGATGTACATAAGACTGTTCGATCAATCGCATTTTTTTCACTCAGGTTTTCATCTGGAATACTTTAAGATCCGTCCTAGTTTCTGAATATTATTGAGCTGAGTTAAGCTTTTACGCACAATCTCTGATACTGGCAAAAATGATCTTACTCTATCAAGAACTTGGCAATATCGTTATCGATCAAAGATGGATGTCCATATGACTCCTGCACGTTTTATCCGAAATTCCATAGGCGTCAAAAACTTGCACTAAATTTCGACATGCTTCTGTAGTATTTCTTCTTTTTTTGGAATTGAAACAAAATAGAACGTTTTAAATGAACTTTATCAGTAGCCATCAGTACACGATCGTGTCTTCGTTAATAATGATATGAGACATTTTTGTTTCAGTTAATTTAGAAGAACACATGTGTACAAATGCTATGTTAAAGAAAAACAGTCATATTATCTCAAATGACAAATAGAACATTTGTATTGAAACCTGAAATGACTTTATCAGACACCTAATATATTTTCTATGTTGATTTTAACAAAACAAAATAACAACAATATGTGCAAAGAAAAGAAAGAACATATCCAATATTCATTACAGTAGAATTTCACTAATCCGGACTAATAGGGGTTCTAGTTAAAAGGGATTAATGAAAGTCCTGATTAAATAAAATAACTTTTAAATGAACCGATGTACGTAGCTTAAAACTCTGTGCAGTAAAAAGAACATGAAACTATAAATAAGACAAAATGAAATGAAAACTCATGAGATAATTCAAAACAATACCTTACTTACATGATATTGTTATTAAAATTCTAAATCTCGTGTGAGTGTACGAAAGAAATCAGTCCAACACATAGAATAATAGGAAATGAAGCGTTATTCACTAATATTTGAGACAAGACGAACACAGATAGCAAAACTTGGACATATTAACACCACGATAAAAAAAAAAAAACCGCAGATACTCTTGTAAAGATCAGTCATTCAGATATAAAGCAGCATTTCTAATAATAGTAGCAGCACTTTCAATAACATTTAGCTTACCAGCTTACTAGTTCGCTGTATGGACAAATATCCGATGTAATATTTCACATTAACTCCAACAGTTCCCGGCAATGACCTGATTTCCCAGCAGATGCTGGCCGCTTCTTTGCAAATTCCCTCTAGGCCACGCTACAAGCAGATTCTTCGGCACATTCTCTCAGCCTATGTCAACTGATTCGTTCAGGCTTTGCACCACTACGCATTTATAACTGTTTCATCCAGATGTGTGATCCCACAGAAAATTCAGAAAAAATCAATAAATTTCTTCCTAATCGTGATAAGATTCCAGAATTTTCTAGAACCTTTGTTTTGTCGTTAAAGTCGCCAACATTCTCGCCAAGTCGCCAAATTCGTTGCAAAATAAGGGGTCATTGCTTGAGCTTTCCTTCGTATTCGATGAAATCTCTGATAAATGCCTCTCCTCCTTTATAAGAGTAACTTAGCAGGGAAGCATCATCTCAGGTTCGTAACAATATATATTAGATCGTAAAACACTCAAAACTTCACATACCAGGCTCATATTAATTATGAGTTTTTTAATGAGTGTCCAGATTAAGCGACTTTCAGTTTAATGAGATCCGGATTAATGAGAGTTTATTTTACTTCTGTTTCGTTTGATCTTGCTCAAAATTATCATGTCCATCACCAATACGTGTTGCTTTTAAGTGAGATACTTATAAGAAATCAACCAATCAATACTTTAGATCAATCATTTCTTTTCTATCAATTAATCAATATCATATCTGTCTTAAAGACTTACTTTCAATAGTGTTTTTTTTCCTTGAAAAATGTTAGATATTTAAGATTAATTTCAATATTATGAAGAAGTCAAAATGCATTGATATCAGTGACACCTTAAACAGCATATCTCTGTAGGCTCAGTTTGTATTTTGTGTAATCAGGGAAGAAAATCAACTTTTTTCAGTTATGTTAACTCTTTGACGAATAAGTTACTCTTAAATAATGGGAAACTGGAAACTTTTAAATGGTACATTTCATAATAATAATATTGGAAAGCAACGCGGGAGTATTCCTCTATGAGTAATTTAACACTTGCTTACATTATCAAGTATGAACAGATCTTGCATGAGGTTCGTGTTAAGAATTCTAGTTTAAGCACTTATCATTCACCAAAGACAGTGCAGACAATTTTCGTTCGAATCCCAAAGGTATGTCGCATGATTTGAGTGGGCCATTTCGGAATCGTGTCTTCTGGGGCAGCTGCTGTACAAGAAATGTCTGTGCTTTGATCCCGACACGTCCGAATGCACTTTATCACCTTCGCCCGAATTCGGACTCTAGTCGTCGGGGGAAAAGATAGTGTATAAATGGCTCTGGTGGCCTGAAACATCCTTCGTTGGTTAACTTTTCCTCTCTTTTTGTGGGAATGTGTTGTTTGTAAAGAAAGTCTTTCATTAACTGAACGTGATAACTTATAAGCAAGGGTTAAATTCTGAGATGGTAAACTTGAATATAAATCTTTAGCATGGACGCAAGATTAAATAAATGTATAGATCTTAGATCATTTTCCTCTATTTTTAAACGTTTAGGTGATTGTCAGCTATTTTTTGTTATTCCACAAAAATTTTGAATTTCTCTCTCTTTTTTTTTGTGAATCATGAATATTAGTGCCTCGAATTTCTCTCTCTCTCTCTCTCTCACACACACACACACACACCACACAAACATTCAGTTTTCTTTTTGCAAGTGTTCGGATTAGAAAATATTTGTGCAGAGTGTAGTCGAAAATTAATTCGGAAGACGTACAATATTTTAGTTTATAATAATTAATATATATATATATATAATGATTTAACTTAATTCGCATTAATTTCTCACTTAAATAATTTAGTTTATCAAATGTTCTCATTCTCTCCTTTAAAAGATAATGTTCATTCTTATTTCCTGATACGATTCCTTTTTCTCTTTTATTTATTCAATCACGAGTTCTCAGAAATTCACAGAATCTGTGTCTTCCCACGGTACAAACTTGTAGGGATGATCCCTATTAGACTTTAGGTCTATACTTAAATTCCCTTGAAGTCCCTTCATCCAGATCATGTGGTTTCTGACACATATAGTGAAATTTCCCTAGTATAAAGACAAAAACGCAGCGAAAAACGCTCTCTTCTCTTGCTCTTACTTAATCTTGCTCATACACTTCTTTCTGACAATCATCTGAAATTTTTATGGAAGTTTCGCTTTGGCCTTTGGTGGCCGAAGCCCGACTAAAATCTACTACAATTAAAGTACTTCGGCCATGTATTGAATACTTCATTAATGTTGACATTTTTCATATCATTCGTGATATATATATATATCAGAAGTTAATCTTTTGCTCTATTAGTTCATGCTAATTAGGTATGTATATTAATTTATTTTAAAAAATAATTATGAAAAAGTTGGCTAAAAAAATAATTATGATAAAGTTAGTTACTTGGATTTGCAAACAATTTAATAGAACACTATTGATAAAATTATAATTAATAAGCAAAATTTATATAATTAATTGCTCATAACACCATGGAACTCTTATGTAAAAATAAAATATAAAATATTTCCTGTGAAACTTTTTGACCCTATCTAAGAAAAAGCAATACTTGAAATATTCAAAAACTTTTTCATTCCACATATTTCTGGACTGATAACAGCAGGAGTGTTTTCAAGAAATAGTATTATTTTTAATGTGCATAGATAATTTCCAAGCAATTTATATCAGATTCGTTGTGTAAAACGTAATAGCTTTCTGGATTCATTTTAATAGGAGTTATGTGGGCCTCTATTTGAATCAATGACTTATGCTCAAACTTTTTGATATGTTAGTATATTTATAAATAGAAGAATTTATAGTTTAACTTATAATAATTATTATGAATATGACATAATTGCTCCCATATAAAATACTACTGTTAAGCGATTTTAAAGAATTTTTAAGAAATTATTAGGAGATTTATAAGGGAATATTTTACAGGTATTTTTCAATACTTTTTTTTATTTATGTCTGGGCAATAATGTTGAAATAAAAATTATGGAACAAAATTGTATTATTTTTCTTTACAAAACGTCACAGGGTATTTTTGCGATTCAATCTGTATGCGCGGCAATAAGTTTAGATTTCCAACTTTTCATTCACAATTTGAATGACAAATAATAGAATCATAAATAGATGAAAATATAAAATTGAATGAACATACAAATAAGTTATTAAAAATGATTAATAGTCAGTATTTTTTTCTATTTGTTTGGATATTAAGTAAAAGTAGAAGTAAGTATTTTTTAATGATCGATAAGAATATGCAATCTTTCTAAAAATCGCTTTTTCTTACGTTAATGTTTCATGCTGCAATACTAAGGTGAAATTATAATTATTCATTTTTTTCTAATTTTTTTTGTTTGTTCTTGGAAATTACTTTTCTTTTCCCAAAAAATAATTCGAATGTAATTGAAGGAAAATCGATTATTTTCTGAGATATATCATATTCGTTTCCCATTTTCTCAAAATCATCTTTTGATTGGTGGAATCAATAACTACTTCAACTTAGTTAAATGATTCTAAATGTTTAAACTGTTTTAATTGTAATTCTTAGCTCGTCATCTTTCAACAAAATAGGCTGTAAAAGTACATTTTTTCAATTGAACGATTGAAATTAATCGAACTTAATCGTTGCGTATTTCTTAAATATATGTCTTATGCGTTATCCAATTTTCATGGAAGAAAACTTCCATATTTTCTTTTTAATTCTTATTTTTAGCTATTAGTATGTAGAAAACAAAGTTTCAAGTCAATGAAGTTTATTCAAGATTGATAATGCTAACATATGTACAAGTTTCAAATCAGTTTTCGTGACGACATACTCCTAACATTCAAATATAAAGTTACATTAAGTAGCAATGGATTTCAACTCCCTAATGTTTTCCAATGACTATTTCGTTTCATATACAAAAATACAAATTTATAATTATGCCTCGTCTTGAAAAGAAATCTGCATGTTTATGGACAGTTCATGTTAAATATACTTTAGAAGCACAAATTTTAAAATTTTTTGATTAAATTGAAGCGTGAACAAATGTTTCAATATTCGGTGCTACTTTCTTGAGAGTTTTAAGAAATTAAAACATATTCACATTAAAACAACCTAAATTATCCCAAACAGATGGAGATGAAACGTTAAGAAATGAAAAAGCACAGATCTTTTAATAAACCAATGTGGATCGCAGAAATTAGATAAATAATAGCTTTGGACCAAGTTTTATAGAAACCGCTAAATGATATAATAAACACACTTTGAATAATAAGCTTAAGTCGTTTTTTGATAAAGCAGAAAAACCATAACTCGGAACACACTTTTTCAGTTATAAAAATATTGCAATATTTGTATTTGAAATATATGTAAGAATTTCTTACATAATATCCTTAACATTCAGAAACTATACAAATACAAAACATTTTATAAGAGGAAAGCTCTCCACCGTTAATTTCCTTTCTGCGAGTACTAACAACTTCTATAATCTATCAAAGAATACGCTTACTGAAATATGATGCGATGACTACCTGCATTTGTTTTGACAGCGTCAAATCTTAATCTAACTAATTGTTCTATACATGGCAGAATAGTTCCGCGCAAACCACATTAATAAACTTTTTATTACCGTAATCTTAATTATTTCAAATCAATTCTCTATCGCTTTTATACGACTTGATTATATGTATTCATTCCACTTCTAAAATTTACTTCATTTGCATCACGTTTCATTTCATTGTAAAGAAACTGAAAACTTTAATATAACATCAAAAAAAAAAAAAAAAAAAAAAAAAAACCAGGTGTTTGTCAGCAGTAAGCATCGCGAGTTGTAACATAGGCAAATAAATTTGAAATATATTTTATATGGAAGGCAATAAACTCATCTTGGCTAAAATGAGTAGCATATTGAAATATACCACTTTTTATTCACTACTATTTGAGTCAAAATATGATATTTAACCCTAAGGTATTTTTTAAAAAAAAGGAAAAGAAAAATATTCCCAAGTTTAGATTAAATTGTTATAAGTAGCTAACTAATATTGTTTCTTAGTATCAGTAGAAGAAAGTCTTAAATCTAATGAAATTAGGAATTCCTATTTTAATTTAGGCATGTAAGCATGAAAAACTTGTATTTATTAAATAATATAGTTCAGTTAGTTTAAGTAAGTATTGTTAAAAATATCCAGTTTCACCCGAGCGTAAAAATATATATGTGTACACACAGGTATTTTAAATTTAATAATTTTTGGTTATTAGTACAGAGAGTTATTAACTGTAACAAATGTATAAAATCATTTATTAATAGTTTGTAAATATAATAAATAAAAAGAAAATTAAAATATAATTTTTCATGAAAATTTCAAATTTTTACAGAAAGTTCACTTTTCTTCTTTATAAATATTTTCAATATACAATTTTGAGATGAAAGTTTCTCAAATGCTGTTATAACTCAAACTCTTTTAAATTGAAACAATTATTTCTTTCCTTTTTTGGCACAAATAATTGTTATTGTTTTGTTGCTAAATTCTCCCTTCTATTCAATAAGTTGTTCCAGAAACATTTAAAGAGAATTAATAAAAATAATGAAAAGTTATCCAGAATTAAAATTTTAATTATGTAACGTTATAATGTTATTATTCGTTAAAAAATGAATTAGTATTAAAAACCTCCTCGTCTTTGATAGTACAAAGTAAATTATTCTTCCGTTGGAAATTTTAAAAATTATTCTGAAGGGGAATTATATTTTTTTTATAAAAATTGTTCTTAACAGAAATCAAATTCTCACTATAAGTGGTGTAATTAGAGACTATTTGAATTAACTCATTATAGCTTTAATGGAACTGAGAAACTAAAATGCATCCAATTTTTTATTTTTAAAAAGTTCACTGCTAAAAAAAACCAATGCGCTTCGTTGATTCCACAGATGTATTATTTATGAGAATTTAATAAATAATAATTCGAGATAAAAACCAACGTTTTTATATGTGGCAAAGTTTATTAAAACATTATAAATATTAGTTAAAAATTGTCGCAAATGTCTAAATATTGCATTGTTAGGCGAGTAAGAACGATTCCCAAAATTTCAGAGCTCTAGCTTGATTGGAAGTAGGTTAAATTGTTGATAAAAAATTTGATGATACTCTGATACACACACAGGCAGACACAAACCAAGTGAAATACATAAAAACGTTAAAAATAACTAAAATTAATTCATCCGATAAATTAAATGGTTGGAATACAGTTTAGTCAAACCAGACTTGGAGACAGGAATTACTTGGCTGTATTTTTCCAAATGTGGCTACCCTGATCTATTTTACGGACTTAACGTTCAGCCAAAAAAAAAAAAAAAAAAAAAAAAAAAAAAAAAGCCATGTTAGAATTTTAAAACCACGCCAAGTGGTTGGGTTAAACTGCATTATTTAAAAAATGTTACTTAAAACTTGTCACAAATGTATAAATATTGCATTGTTAGGCAAGTAAGAACGATTCCCAAAGTTTCAGAGCTCTAGCTTAATGGGAAGTTGGTTAAATTAACGATCGAAAATTTGATGACACACACACACCAAGTGAAATACAGAAAAACGTTTTAAAAAGTTAAAAAACTAAATTTCAAAGTTGTGAACAAATGTGCCAAGCTATAGAGAAAAATATCTGTATTTACGTTTTTCTCAAAATGTCGTTTTTTAGGGTTCAGGAACACTTCCCACATTTTTACATACTTTATCCATAATACTGATATTTTTCACATTATGAATTCAAGTTATTTCCTATACAGTAAACGCTAACATCTAATAAACACTCACACATATTTGTTATTGCCCAATATTTGTATAAAAATTAAAGAAATCTGTATCATTAAATTTAACATTTTAAAATTTCTTATTAAACTTCAGTTTCTGAAATTATAATTTGTTCAATGTATAGGATGTTACGAGTTCTTAAACTCATAAATGCAGTGAATTTTAAGCAAGATGTACTTGACTAACAAATGTGAAAACAGCTATTGCTTATTAGTGCTCAGACATAGTTATTTATGTATATAAATGTGATTCTCTTTAAATAAAAATATACTATAAGTATATAAATATCTCAATATTAAAGTATGACTTCCACTGTTTTTAGTTTAAAAAGGTGAGGTATAAAATAAGTTCATTTTTCATTCTCAAAGATCGATCGTTTACTTTAAGATAGTCACACACACACACACACACACACACACACACACACACACACACACACACACACACACACACACACACACACACACACACACACACACACAATAACACACACACACACACACACACACACACACAATAATTGAAATTAATTGTGTTGAAATTATCTGAAAAACTTTTCCTTTCTTTGGACGTCCGAGTAGTAGATGAGTGATCATGGACGAGTTAAATACGTAACTGGAACGAAGCATACCAG
>BMAW01017488.1:5029-16378 GCA_019974015.1 Nephila pilipes
TTTTTTTTTTTTTTTTTTTTTTTTTTTTTTTAATAATTATTATTAAATTACTCAATTAAATATAAGAATTAAAGTGAATGATGAAATATCAGAAATGGACAATAGTAAACTTTTCCGATATTAAAATTAAGGAAAACGATAAATTATTAAATTGAATATATTCATGCGACATATAATTAAAATTGAAGCAAACGATAAAAACAATATTGAACAATGATCTGAAGCACTCAAAGTGATCCAATTAAAACAACAGCCCCTTGGGTGGCTGAATATTTCAAAGACGTCTTAGCCTATTGTTAGGGATCAAACTGGAAACGCACATTAAGCTCGTAACCTTACTACTACGCAACCTAGGTGGTCCTGAAATCAAACTCTTCATAGCTTCATTACAATTACAGCTTCATTCCAAATGACGCCCTTTAACTTACCGATCATAAATTGACCAGAAATTATTCCTAAGGACGAATAAAATTCGAATTGCTTGTACGTGCATACTGGGGAGAAGCCTTTTTAATTTGCTTCTGTTAATTCAGACTTCAATTTAATTGTCTGCTTAGGTGTAGGAATACATCCGTTACAGAGTCTGTCTTTTTGTTCTCGCATCTTTTGTTAAATTCTTAATCAGTTTGAATAAAAAAGTGTACTGTTGTGCAGATGCTGATAAAGGTTTGTACGGGATCCGTACTTGGTTATTACTGCTCAAATGCTGTAATATCTCGAATTTATTTCGGTATTAGTGCTAAATCTCATTGATCAAGAAAGTTGGTGCAACTCCAGTCGAGAATTTACACCATTCACTTCTAATCCAATTATCATTTGGCGACATTTTTGTGGTTTGGCAAAATTGGTTGAAAAGTTTTAGCGGAGTTCATTTATGGCTCCCGTCTACACGCCATTTCGATTTCGTGGACGTAATGTTAATCCTATGGAATTTTGACTTTAATTCTCACATCTTTGCTATTTGATCTACTTGAATGCAATAAAGTACATTTGAAAGAGCAAAAAAATAATGAATGCTTCTCTGGAATTACTTCCTTCCTAAGATTTTTAAAAATATTTTTATTCTTATTTTAATTATTCGTTTTTGAGTTTTCCGGTCTTTAAAAAATATTTTCAAATATTTTTAAAAATCGGAGGAAAAAAGTAATTTCACAGAAGCATTCATTATTTTTTGCTCTTTCAGACGCACTTTATTGCATTCAATTAGATCAAATAGTAAAGATGGGAGAATTCAAGTCGAAATTCCATAGGATTAACATTAAGCTGATGAAATCAAAATGGCGGGTAGACGGGAGCCTTAAGGTTTCCGTCCGCTGGCCATTTTGATTTCGTGAATGTAATGTTAATCCTATGGAATTACTATAACCAACCTCAAATCTATACCGTTTTATCGATTTGAATGCAAAAAAGTGCCAAAAAACCCGGACATTAATCATTAAAATGGGCATAAAAATAATTTTAAAATTAGAGGAAAACTAATTTCATTATTTTTTGCTCTTTCGAATGCAATTTTTTGCATTCAAATCGATAAAATAGTATAGAGATGAGGTCGGTTATTGTAATTCCACAGGATAAACATTGAATTCATGAAATCAAAATGTTTGGTAGACAGGTGACTGGCAATTTCGTTATTCTGTCAAGAGTCCGTTTCCACTTCTGATGTATATAGACTTCTTTATGGGAGGGGGTATATTTTAAAAAACACATCTCGACGGAAATGTATATGTACATTAAAAATTTATAGACTTTTCTTTCAATCTGTTGCTCTATGAGGGGGGGGGGGTGAATCCCAACTCTCACTGTTGTACGCCACTGGTTTCCATGAAAGAAGAATAAGAGGAGAAGGGAGCATCCCATTCGCCAGTGTCACGAATCTTATCTTTTCTTGTCTGCGTGTGCGGAAATAAATATCTGCTGTCTACAAAACCTTGCACAAGGCTTGTCAGATAACAAAGACCACTGAGAAGGAGTCAAACGATTGACGAATTGTCGACCGTTCTACTGTAATGGCACTGATAATAATATTTATGTTAGGAAATTTCATGTTTAGATGGTAAACAAGAATTATCTTATATGGATGAAGATTTCAATACTTCTAAGAACATTTTTCTAAGTTTTCTTGAAGGCTCATTGAAGGGTGTAAACAAAAACCTCGATGTTACTTAATTCCCTTCAGAAGCAGCAACTTGCTTCTATTTTTAATTTGTACGATAAAAGGAACAATTTGAACGACGGATTTTCCTGTTTGTTAAAATAGTACGACATTTTGTATTCGAAATTGAAGAGGCACTATACAAATTTCAGTTAATTAAACTATTTATTGAATGTATTAATGAAATATTTCGGAAAATATCATGACATTAGTAGTAAAAGGAAATCGAAGCAGATGCTTCGAGATTTCTTAGAATCATAACGAACGTTGGATTGGATTGTTTTATTAATGCTGCGCTAGAAGCAACACGAGGGCTATTAACGACGGACCTCGTAATTTTGAACCTCGGTCAAGTGAAGAGGACACCCTCCTCTCCTAACTTCTACAAAACTTCAACGAGAGGACTTTGGGCATCGACAGATTTAACGGTCATCAGCCCCGGCTACACGGTGGATCTTTAGTGGCATCAAGGCTTGAGCCCGCGACTCGATGAAAACCGTCGGCCACGAGTCCACGACCATGACCACTAGGCTACCGCAGCCACCATTACGAAAGTCAGTTGGTGTATTACTGGTAGGAATAAGGTCAGACTCAATTGTTGCGAATCATTCGTAACAAAATAGTGTGGGAACGTTTTCAGAACTTTTGAAAAACTATAAGAGAGACCATAAAAAAACCATAACCATTTTTTGAAATGATAAACACACAAACAAAGTTTAACTATCCATTAAAATGACAAAATAGTACCTTGCCTTTGAAGTCTCCTAAGAAAAGTTTAAATAAAATTTAAATTTTCAATAAATATTTATATTTATTATAATAACGAAGAGAAATTCTCCTCCATTTGAATTTGATTCTATATAATCTGACTGTACTGTAGCGTAGGCTATAGATAACCCCCGCCAAAGACTTTTGCTTTGAACCCCCGCTTTTGTTCCCAACTTCCCATTCAAAGTCACAATAAAAATTTTATAGCTTAAAAGCCATAAATGAGCAAAGTCAGGTGGCTTGGGTCAGCCACATTCATGAGCATCTGACTCTGTTACACAGGTGGGGTAGAGTTGAATCCTCTTCGTGAGGTATTGTTGACCCATGACATTGATATATATGTGAATTTAGGGCCTACCCGTGTGACGGCCGATATCGGCTTCGCGTGGGGAAAACTGACATTGGCCGATAAGAGCAAATGGTGTTACAAGGGACAAAATCGGAGTTTGTCTTTGATTGGGTGGTTCATTCAAAAATGAATATAAATCAAAAGGGGTGTGTGAGACAAACCTACCCGAGGTTTTAAAAAGGGAGAAAAAGAGGAAGTGGGATTCCGGCCGGGGAGCGAGAGAGGGTTCCAGCTAGAAGTTGGAGGCTATTACCTGCTCTTGCGATTTCAGAACTAAAATCGAACTGCATTTGATATTAAGCTTTTGGTGGTATTTTAAATATATGCTGTGTAGCTATATGTGTTTGGACTTGGTGCGAATAGAAACCAGACGGAAACGCCTAACTAGTATATAATCCATAGATTTGTAAAATAAAGAATTATCTTCTCTTAAGCTGTGTGATCCCTTCACGCTACCGCTTCATTCTACGCATTCTGGGGTCACGACGTTACAGTACCAATACCTCGCATGTAGGGATGAGAAGGGGGAAAAAGAACAACCTATTCATTTAAAAGAGCGAGAACACCTTGTTCTCGAAAGTCTTGCTGTTCATTTCCTCAAGAGGCACAGACCAGTTCTTTCTTTGTCACGCAACTCATAAGTTCTTTTCGCCTCTGAAAACTGTTCACTCGTTTATTTTATTTTATTTATTTATTTCGTCTTTCTATCTGTCTAATCCTCCTTCGCACGTGGTAATCTATTCAATTGTTTTCGTCATATAGTCAGCTCATTTGTTCTTTGTGTGTGGTAATTTTTATGTACGTTCTTTAAGAACACATTTGGTTGATAGTATTTTTGAGATACGGAACAACAAAGGATAATACCCTTAAGAGCACATTTTTCACCTTCAGTATGGTACTGATATACTGTAATTTCTATTTTTTTCTGTGAGATATTTAAGTGGTTGAAAGTAGATCGCGTGGTTTCAAAAAGTATGCAAATATCTTCCACATATATTACTCTACATAATTTTACGTTTTTGAGTAAGATTTTTTGCACTTGGTGAGATTATTCGCAGATGGAAATTTCATTAAAATTAGAATTTAAGTAATTATGCAATACAACCAGCGTAGTATGATAGGACCTATTTTCTTTGAATCTTATAGATGGCGTTGCCAGACTAGGTACCTTTATTGTTCTCTCCACGTAGGGATACAGAAAAAGTCCAGTAAGTTCGGAACAACTCGAAAAAGTAAGGTGTACTCTACCGAGCAAGATTTGTCAATAACTATGCGGCTGTATATATGCGTATAAAATAGAATTAATATTATAATGTGAGTACCAGTTTTCGTAAGACTCAGGCGTAGAAATAAATAATCTAATCTAGAGACTGGTTGTTCAGGATCTGCTAAAGATTTCACTCCTGATGATTTTCGTAAGTAGTCACAGCCTCATAAATAAAATGTATATATGAGCATAACTAGTATGATACATTTTAATGAAATGGGAATTTACATATTTGAATGATTTATTTATACAATTATGATACACAGTGAAGGCAAAAAAGTTTCCACGCATGCGCACTTCATTATCACCAGCTGTCTGATTCCATTAAATGCATTAAAATAAGAAGTGCACAGATTAATATTAACATATCCTGTTAGATATTAAATTCTGAATAAAACTTGCTTTTATTCCAAAGTGATTTTTCTTTCTTACTAACGAGTAAAACTGTCAAAATGTTTTTTTTAGAAAATCTCTTTAAGGTGTATTTTCTTAAATTCCTACCATTAGCTCACACACACACTCTCTCTCTCTCTATGTATATCTTGCTCAAATTTTCAATCGTTAATAAAATACTTTTTATTCCTCCACTCAAGTTCAAATACACTTTTTTAAACTAGTATAGGATGACACTTGATGTTAATACAGTTTTTTCAAATATTAATTCATTTAATCAAATTTATTTGGGGAAAATGCAGTTTAGCCCAACCACTTGGATCGATTTCAAAAATTGAAAAACTTGGTGATTTTTTTTTTTTTTTTTTGCCTGAACGTTAAGTCCGCGAAGTGGACCAGGGTAGCCACATTTGGCAAAATACCGCCAAATAATTCCTGTCACCAAGGCTGGTTGGGCTAAATTGCATTCCAACCATTTAATTTACCGGATGAATTAAGAAACAAGCCAATGCTTCTACCATGTCATTTGTCTTGCTATGGCAAATTTGGTGCAGTGTCGGTGTAGAATCTTCATGCCTTCGGATCGAATCTCTTCGAAGCATGTAATTTTTTTATTTGATTTTCAAAAAATTAATTTTAGTTTTACATGGGAGAAAATTTTTTTCTCTTATATAAGATATTTAGCGGGATATAAATTTAGGACTAATAAATGCCGTCAGTGACGAAGCGTGTAGATCGCTGGAAAAAAAATTCTTTCCCTACTTAATATTTTAATTCTGTCATATGTATATAAATATTTATATTAATTGCAATTATTTAATAAAAAGTAACTAAAATAAAAATTTTCTTTCTTGACATAAGTAGGAATTGACTTAATTTTTTTTTTTTGTATTACTTGTTATTTATTTGTATGCTAAACATATTTTTATAAGAAATCACACTGTATACAGTTATTTGAGCTCAGCTACTGCAGTATTAAAACACGATTTGATAAAGAACAAGTTGAAGATTGATTTTAAAAAAAGCAGAAATAAGAAAGAACTTGGCATCTACAAGACATTTTTCTCATCTTTCTCTCTCTCCTAGCCATTTCGCTCTACTTCCAGGATTTCACCGATCTGACCCAACCACTGAGAAGAGTTCGAATAAAAATCCAATAAGGGATATCCACCAACAGCGTGGAAGTAGATAAAGGGCAAGAGAGGGATATCTGTCTACGGAAGCAACATCCAGGGGGTGCCAAATTGATTTTGCGATGCACTAAAAAGTAAATAAAAACAAAGCATCCTTAGTCCATAATTCCATCAGTATGAGGACATTTTCTTTTTCTTATGATTTTTGACTTTCATCTTTCCTGAGATCCTCCAAGACATGGAAAAGATTATCAGCCTTGTCTTTGCTAAGTGTTTTGCGGGAGATAAGCCACATAATATATCTTAATGAACTACTGGTTAAATTTCAGGCAGAGAAGGCTAGGAAAGTTTCGTTTTGAAATTGATAATTACAATTAAAGCATGGGGGTAGGGTGTTACATCGAATTTTTTTTTAACTTTATACTTGCATCATTTTCAGGTTATTATATTAACCCTTTCACTACCGGAGGGAGAAGAAAGAAGTGCTTCTCTGGGTCCGCGGACTGCACGCCGTGCCCAGACGATTTTAGATATTAAGCCTAACTCCCTAAGAAAATTCCTCTAAAATCGGCTATTCATTAGAATATTTAGGTTTTTATATATATTATTTAAAATGCATTATATATATATATATATATATATAACTTTAATATATACGAAAGGAAAAAAAAAAAAGATTTCATCGAAAATAAAATGTTTTATACATAAAATTATTACATAAAAAATCTTATCTTTTAAGAAAATACAAAATATACTTACATTTGTTATTTAAATTTCATGGTGTAATGATGTACCATTACATGAAATATTAAGATATAAGAAATGAATCTTATTTTGCTGTGTGGCGTTATTATAAAAAAAAATTCATCTATGCATAGTCCGACGTCACATGTCATACGCATACCTTGTCAACTTTTGGCGTTTCACGCAGGATTTTGAGCAAAGGGCACATCTTCTTGGTCTCCCCCCCCCACACTTTTAATGGCTATGTACATATTTGGATTCTTTTCTCTAACATCACTGTCAGATTCATGCATTAATTCTCAAATCACAGTATCGGATAAATATTTTCTTTTCGTCATGATTGTCGCTACAAATAAAAGCCGACCGAATGAAACGAATAGCTGAGAGCATTTGCTACCCAAACCCCTAACCCCCACAAACATCCATAAATTCTCATTCGAACTTCTAAGAAGCAAGCAAGAAATAAAAAAGCAAACCGAAAGCAAGTGCCCCCCCCCCTTTAAATCATGTCATTACATTTAAAGAGCTGCGCCGCAATTCGTGCTTTTAACAATTACCCCCCTCCTGATTGCCAGAAGGGAAATCTAAGCCCATATCACCAAGGTCAACACTCCAAATAACCTATCTAAGTAGATTTCGTGGTGTCGTAACGCCATATAGTAACATTAAAAAAATCAAATAAAACGTTATCATCAAGCTTATTCTATTGATACGTTGGTCTGTAGCAGGCATTCTCGGAGCGTATCTAATGTGATATGCTGGCCACAGGAGAGCAAACGCGATCGTATCGCATATGTGAAACGCTGGGAGTGAACGGGTTAATGTAGTTTTTTAAGTTCTTGTAACGTTATATATTTGAAAAATGTTTTGGAATAATCGTATTTTTGAGTTAACATCGATGTCTTAATTATTTTACTTCGTTCTACTTCATAAATTCAGTGAAAACTTGGAAATATACGCATAAAAAAAACCTCTAAAAATTAAATTATTTAAAATTATTTAAAAAATACAAAAATACGAAATTTTTTCTTGAAATACTGTTATTTCAAATACAGATTCGAAAATTTACCTTCCCTTAATCATTGCATTTTTGGAGAGTGAGCTGAAAACCCTAGCAACGCCTATGTCCACCGATTCTACAAATCCTCGCCAAGCCCAATAACAGTTTAGTTTTTATTAACGTCGCACTAGAAGGAAGATTGGAAGCACTAGAAGCAAGCTATTGGCGACAGACCTCGTAATTTTGAGCCACGGTCAAGTGACGAGGACGACACCTGAGCTGGCACCCCCTCTCCTAACTTCCACACCACGCCAACGGGTGGACTTTGGGCCCCGACAGATTTAACGTGCATCAGCTCCGACTACACTGCTCCAATAACAGCTTGCATAAAGGACAGAAGAGAGTCAGTTACTTATTGATATACTCCCTACACAGGGTAAAAATTTAAGAGGTGAGAAAAAACATCTAAATGAGCAATTTTCACTGTACAATGCACAGGCGGAGAGCAAGCGGTGAACCACTAGACGGCGCTGTGATGAAAAACATAAAGAGGGATTTTTTTTTTTTTTTTAATATAAATTGCCTGCTTAGAAATTTTCTATCACTCCTTAAATGTTTGCCTATCAGCTTCGAAATACGCTGTAGTAGCTGTATCTCTAGCATAAAAAAATGAATGCTTTTAAAACTTTAATCACCTCTTTTTTTTCTATGCATATACGCCACACGTGCTATTATTATTATTATTATTTTTGTCTCGTGGCCCTGAATTCTTGTTTTGTTTTATTTTGTCTAATGATATATTTTATGTACAGGTCAACTAGTTCAAACAGTCGCATCAAATCATCGCATAAATTTTTAATCTTTCTTTCACGATACTACGGAGAAATGACTAAAAAGAATCGGTGTAATATATTGTTTCAAAATTCATAGAAAAGATCACTGGGCAAAAAGCGATATGATTTTATTCAAATAATTTTTCTTAAAAAGGAGTTTTAAATTATAGCTTTTTTCTTGAATCAATTTTAATTAAAAAATACATTTGAAATTCATAAAACATATTAAACATTTTGCACGATCTATCAAATACGTAATTTAGGTGGTTTTGTGTTAAACTGACTTCTCTGACACAAACATGAGATACTACTGGGAGTTGTTCTGAAAAATAAAGATGACGATTTTTCTTCATATTTTTCATGGAGATACACTGTATGTCAGGTTTTAATTAGAAAATTCGCTTGTGAATTTCATATTATTAAGTTTATGAGACAGCGATCACAAACTGAAACCTCTGCCCATAAAGATGAGTTACCGTTTCTCAGAACTAGATTTTTAATCCTACAAATTATATCAAAAAATCAGATAAAAAGGACAATTATTTAATGAAAATTATTGAATGATGTTATCGGCATGAGAATATTTTTTTTTTATTGCAAGACACTGGATATTTAGATGAAAAACAAGAATATCAGTTCAATCCAGTTGCATATATACGTCATTAAAGTTCTGCAGAGTATTCAATCTTTTGATTCAATGGATGACAAAAATTGCATAATTATATACTACAACTGTTCAGTTTATCTGTGTGACCTTAAGTCGTAAAGAGGTCAGAACAATCTGCGTCTCTGACGTCATTCAGTCTGTCAAGAGCAGACGATCAGATAAGAGCGGGAAATTCTAGTAAATAGTTTCGAATATCACGTTACACACAATCGTAAGCTAAATTGTTTGACTCAATTTACCTAATTATTGCTTCTGAGTAAACTTGTAGGGATACAATTATTTAAATGAGGCGGAAAATAAGATATGGGAGAGTGATTTTTCAGACTATTTATTTCAACAGTATAAATGTTACAATTTAAGAAGTAAATATACTCGTAACTTCTGCTTTGTTCGGAATTCGAAAATTCTGATCGCTTCTTGTTCAGAATACGAAAGTTCTTATTTTTGTTCAAAATTAGAAAGGATTTTGATTTATAAATATTTATTATTTCACATTGTTTTCTATTTTAGTTACGGTATGATGATTATTTTCTTCGAATGTTTTCTATAGTTTTCTCGCTCAATGCAAGATTTGTAAGTCTGCTATTGTTATTTTCAAGAACAAAAAATTGTGTTTCACAAAATATCAACAATCTCGTAATAATTATGACTTAAAACTTTTGGCATTGTGTTTAAACGCATTTATATAATTTATTCGACAAACACAAAATCGATTATAGCAAACAATTTTTTGTGTGTGGATGAATTCTTATGTCTAACTATTCATTGAAGAGAAAATGAACAAGACAGTTTTGAAGGGGAAAAAAAATTAAAGAATCAATTATAATTCTGGGGTTTTGGGAAATTTACAAAAAAAACTTCTAAATGAAGCTTTTTTTTTTTTTGGAAAATATGAAGATACGAGTATTAGCTCCAGCAATTTACAAATAACAATTAAATGTAATTCGATCTAAAAATTAGCACATTGTTAATTATTTTAGATTTTAGTACTAAAAATTTTTTAGTCACTAATATTAAGATACATAATTTTATATCGATTAGCATTGAAAAAATTATAAATTAAAGGAAAATTACGAAAGTATATATGCGTTCATATATATGTACAATTATATGAAAAAAAAAAAAAAATAAATTTAAACCAAAATAACAGGCACCCATCTACTTTATTTTATGCTACTACTAGATACATTTCTATGAAGCAGATCTAATTATCATGGATAAAAAAAAAATTGCAAGCGAAGACACTTTTTGATAAGATAAAAATAAACATATAAATAAACATTTCTTTGATTATAAGTTCGCAATAATACTCCACATTCCTTGAATGTTTTTGTTTTATTTACTTAGAAAAAGAACCGGAATATTCCGGACTGGTTTTTTTAGAACTTCCATATCAGGATTCGGAAGGGGAAAAAAAATCTCTGCATTCGAATACGCATTTTTTTTTTTTTTTTTGTTAAAATGTATATCAGTTTCAACACTTTTCAAGATATTAAAAAAAAAATTCCGGAAATGGAATATAGAGGATGAAACATTTCCTCTTACAAAGTATTTTTTAAGTCGTAGTCACTAATATCTCTTGGCAAGCAAAGAAAAAAAAATGGCTGTTTGTGACCTCCCCTACCACCATTATTAGTGTTTTCACCAGCGGTTAACAGCTGCTGTTCGTTCTTTACTGGATGGAGGGAAAAGTTGAATAATATTAGGGGAGGTCGTTTGATACTGGGAGTAGGGAGGGTTCGTTTGGGGTGCCTAGCGTGGGAATTGGGTTCTCTGGTTCTGAGGAGACTGATATGGTGGGAGTATTTTCTGAGGAACTCCAAAGCCAACAATCACTCCTCGCAGTAGAATTTTATTTACTTCATTTTTCAGGCAGACGATAAACTTCCGCCCGATCCCTCGCGAAAATGCTCTTCCCTCTAAGAGTATTTTCGGATACAATTACGTGTTCGCATTTAATGAGTCGAAAAAGAAATTTGTAAAAGGAAGGGGAAGATAATTTAGGACCGTGCAATTTTCCATAACTGTTATTTTGTGCAAATT
>BMAW01017490.1:1259-16155 GCA_019974015.1 Nephila pilipes
TATATATATATATATATATATATATATATATAGAAAGTGGGGTGATGGAGATTGTTCATCCCGAATCTACGATGGTTTGCTCTTACGCTATGGGCTGGTTGTCTAGGGGGTAGTTTCGGATTCCATGAAATGTTGTTGATGATATTCAAAGATGAAGCTTGCAGTAGCTTTATTTGTTTACTAGGAGAGATGATGAAGAATGAAAAGTATTTACACTATGATATGAAAAGTAAGTTGACCAGTTCGTCAGATAAAGATGGCTGCCTCATTTAACCCATATTATCGATGGACGTTGGAACGCTCTCGGGCGTTGAAGTTTACTTCCGACGCGGGTAGCGAAGGAGAAGCGAAGCGGAAAAAGTGGCGGCAAAGAAGAGCGCGAAAACGAGAATCACTTAGTTTTGTTCTGGGATAGGTGGCGCTGCATGAGCTTATCACATGACTCTGATTCGTGGCGACATCTATTGAGTATCGGAGGAACTGGTTTTACAGTAGATTGAAAAAATAAAATTAATTGCTTAGGAATTTCAGATGGAAATTCCTACATATATATATATATATATATATATATATATATATATATATATATATACTGAAAATTTATTAAAGAATAATTTCAAATATTTAAAAAGACAAAAATCCAGAAAGAAATGTAAAAATGAAAGAAAAAAAAATGAAAATATGGAACCCAGCAAGTCAAAAAGCAATATCGAGCTGAGGACCGAATAAGCGGGGTTAAACTAGTTTAATGGTACCAACCTTCTCCTTTTGCGTCTTGGTAGGCTGAATTGGGTAATCCAAATTACAAAAAAGTTCAATGATTAAAAAATGCAAAAAAAATTCAGCGATAAAATCTACAAAAATAAAATCTATAATTTTTGGTAGGCTGAATTGGGAAATCCAAATTACAAAAGAGTTCATTGATTAAAAAATGCAAAAAAGTTCAGTGATAAAATCTACAAAAATAAAATCTATAATTCTAAAAATTATCAACAAATCAAAATATAAAAATTACTTACAAAAATTCAAAGAAATGAAGATTCAAATATGTGAGTAGTAAGACGGAATTTTCTTTAAGCTTCAAGATGTGTATCACATACTCAAAATGAAAAAAATATAACACATCATCACCATATAAATTGAAAAAAGATTTAAATCATTGTTTGATTGGTAAGAAAATGTAAAAGGATGCAAACAATTGGTTGGTAATAAGTAGTATGATAAAGGAGTATAATGGTCCAGAGAGTGAGTAAAAATGTAAGCTGTGTAAATGTAAATAAATAAATTCTTCACGGCTAGACCACTAACAAGATTTCCACTAGTTCGATTTTGTGAACCTATTGTTGTATGGTGGATTTGAAAATGGATCACGATTCGCAAAGATGTTTAATATATTTGTGATGTATATAAGTATGTAAGAAATTTATTGGATAATCATGATCTAAACAGTTGTTGAAGAATTTTTTAATGTTATTAAACTTTTTTATTTTATGTGTGGTTAATTTGTTATTACGCAATAAAAAGCCTAATAAAATATTCCTTTATATATATATAACTGCACTCAAAATATTTTTCGTTTTCCTTTAAAAACAAAATTTTCTTTAAAAAATAGATAAAAATTTACAGAACACTGGCTGTAAAAAAAGCAAAATGGTTCAACTTCATTTCATTTCAGCAAATTTTATTTATTATAATGTGAAGTTTTTCTGTTCAAACTCCTTATTCAAATTCGTAGCCTGTATAGTTAGAATATATTTCGCACTTTTAAAAGAAATGTGTAAGCAAATTCATTTTAAATATTCAGGTATTTTCTCATTTATTTGCCGACAAATTTCAAAGCTTTTCAGAAAAATTTAGTTACTGGTGCATCCAGTCATACTACAAAATATGCTTAGGTTTCTGGATAACAAAAGAAAACATGGCTCATTAAATACTCATAATAAAAATGTAATATGAAAAGACGAAATAAATGCTGAGCTTTCCAAAATGTTCTTATACTTCCGTTGTGACAAGAAAGATGAGAAAACAATCACGATTTTTTTTTCGCTTTATTTTAATATAATTCCTTGAAACAAAGTGGATTTTCCCCCCAAGTCACGTAACGGAATATGCATGAAAAATATTTATACAAGCAAGAAAGAGGAAAATGTGCGTGCAATCTTGGGTTATGCTTATGAAATGCATATGAAAAGAGCAATTTAATCTTGATGGAAAATAATTCTCGCATAATATTATAATTTGCATACTATGCTTTTCTTAATTAAATTAAACATCTTGATATATAAATAAAGATAGATTTTTATTCTCTTTCATTTCCATTTACTAAAAATACTCAAACTTTTAGTAAGGGGAAAGATTCTATTTTAAATCTAAATAAACAAAAAAAAAAGCCCAAGTTTTTGTTAAATATTTTTCTATTGACTTATTAAGTAGTTCTTTAAAAATTGTTTATCGTGAATACTTACAAATGTTGACACCCGAAAGAGATAATTGCTTGTACGTATCGTAAGAAGTTCGAGATATTTCTGGCATCAAAAGAAAAATACTTATTGTTAGAACGGAAATTTTAATTTACTGAATATCTCAGATCTTAGTTTTAAATGATTATTTAAAGAACTGAATTCCAATAGGAGAAATGAAAATAACTCAGTCTAAATTTAGAATGTTTTGAAATGCGTGCCGATGAGTAAAAATGCAAATGAAGATTTTGTATTTTCAGAAAATTTTTTGAATAGTTTACTTCATTAATTGGTAATGGAAACTGTTAAAAATAGTTAATTGTGATTGTGCTTGTTTTATTAATGCCACACTGACACGGATGGCTATTTGCTAAAAAAAACCTAGTAATTTTGAGCCTCAGCTAAGTGAGGAGATCAACACCTGAACTGGCTCCTCTCTCTCCAAACTTATACTTTACGCCAACGGGAGGATTTTCATTCTCTAATAAATTTAAAGCACATTACCCTCGCTAAAATATTTTCATAACAATATGTTATTTAGAAAATCGTAAATAAAATCTATGCATTTTGAGGCAAAAAATGTTAACATTTAGTGTCGTATAATTAATGTACTTGAATCAATTGACTGAACTTATAATGAAATGAAATAAATAAGGGGGGAAATATTTAACTCTATCGCACGCATATGGACATAATTATACATAAAACTAATACCCAAAGATTGAGTTTCTCTGGAAAATATTTAAGTTCAATTGTTATACAAGAAATTTCTCTTTTTTTCTCTTTATTTTTACATATTTTGTAACTTTTAAATTTTGCAAATAAATGACTTCATATACGACTATACGAAAAACAGGAGGAATAAATTTTGATAATAAGCCGGATAGATAGAAAAACAATTTAAATGAAATGAATAGAAAGAAGTAATAAAGAATGATTATTCTGATATGATTTGGTAAAACTTCGTTTGAGTGATATTAATGCCAAGAAATTACAACTTTTCGAATTAAATTATTCTTTGCTAGTAATTCTAGTTTTTGTCTTTTCTTTCACTTTACTTCATCTTAAATACATATATTATATACAGTTAATACAACAGATCTTAACGTTTGTGCATAGAAATATTTTTGAAACTTATATCATATCGAAAAAGAGCATCTAGGAAGAAAGGAGACTATGTATTAAACTAAAATTCTCATTTTACATCTTTTATTTAAAGAGTAGACCTAAATTATTTTATACCAGATCTATTCAGATTATGTGTCACAGATTTTTAGTATTCGACAACGTCTTCCATTTTTTTTTTTTTTTTTTTTTTTTTTCCCCTTAAGAAACTGACATTGGAAAATGCCGAACTAACGTTCACGATGAAGAGAAGAGTGGACGCCCTAGCATTGTGACTGACGAACTGGTGGCTAAAGTTGATGAAAAGATTCGAGAAAACCGCTGTTTCACAATAACGGAGCTTTCGCTTAGTTTTCCACAGGTCTCACGGACTTTGTTGTTTGAAATTGTCACACAAAAGCTAGGCTACAGCAAATTTTGTGCAAGATGGGTGCCGAAATTGCTTACAGACCACCATAAAGGTCAGCGAATGGGGCCAGCTTTGACATTTCTGGAGGCCTACGACAGACATGGTGATCCATTACTGGATCGAATCGTAACTGGTGACGAGACGTGGGTGAGACGACAAGGAGCTGCGTGTGCTCGTCACTGAGTGGCTGAGATCGCAGGCGGCAGAATTCTATGACGAAGGAATTTCAAAGCTTGTCCACCGCTATGATAAGTACCTCAGTTTGTTTGGTGACTATGCAGAAAAGTAGAATTTTAGTCGCTGTTTCTGATGTATATAATAATTTTTTTTTCTTATACTTAGTTTCTTTTTAATTCCAAAACGTTCCTTACTTTCTGAATGGCCCTCGTATATAAAATACTTCTTTCATTTCGATCACTTTTTTTTATTTATAAAATATTCTTTACATCCATATTCAAGCAACATCTGAAAACATCTTTAAGTAACTAAATCAGTGTAAAGTAAAATAACATGTCTCTTAAGATCTGAATCCTTTAAAATTAAGGACCATTATTACACGTGTCCTTTTGCAGTGAGCATAAGTATATTTTTAAAATCTAAAAATTATTATCAACTTGAAAAGAATGTAGAAAAATAGAAATAAACGGAACACATAAAAATACATGTAAGAAAGAAAACTTTTTATACATGAAAAAAGAATAGATTTCATTTATTTCCATTGATAATCCCAATTATTCTTGGTAAACAAAGATCCTCTTATCATGGAGAAGTTTGCTAGGCAAATACGAGTATTATAAAAATGTATATCTTGTTGAGAGCACATACGTCTTAAGATATCTTCAGATAATTTAAAATAAATTAATTCTAGAAGGGATTCTTAAAAACCATGAATTGAAGCAAACAAAATTTTTAAAAAATTAAACCCAGACGTTGGAGCACACAGATAATTATTCTTAAGCAAATAAAAGAACCAGTAACTTAGATAGTTTCAAGGTGAAGTAAATATGCTTATTTATAATGTCTGTGATAAAACACTCGAAAAATAAGATTTCAAAGATTGTTCAAGAAATTGGTATCTTTAATTTCCATTCAGGAATTAGAAGAGATGGTTTAAATTGGACTGATGATCGAAAAAATGATTTATTCAAAAAAATAATTAATTTGTTCGGCTAAGTGAAATTTATTTGAGTGAAAAAAAAATGAGAGTGATATATGTGTGTGTGTCTTAGATTTGGTTCTTTTAGCATTAATATTTACATCATATTATAAATTATTCGTTAATAATTCTTCTAATGCTTTGCAAGAATTTTTAATTCTTAAGTTGCAGCCAATTATTACTTTAGTTGAACTCAACCCCCCCCTTTAAATCTCATTTACGAGTAGATGCATATACACACGAAATGATTGTTTAGTTTCAGAAATTTATTTCCGGTTAGTCATTTTTTTGTAATTACACTCATGGACAAAAAAATTAAAACACCAAGAAATAATTGCGGGATAATAACGAAACTTGGCACGAAGGTATATGTCGAGTAGATATGCAAATGATTAGAAATGTGACGTGATTGCGCATTACGTACAGAAGGTAGAGGGTGTTTAACGTCGTTCTCCGTGGAGTATAAAACAGGTAACTAAAGCTTGTTCGAGTGTGCTGAATCGTTTACAAATGAAGAGCTGAGATAGACATGCCATTACACCATTTTCGAAGATAATATGAGCAGCTGTCGCAGTTTGAGAGGGGGAGAATTATTGGCATGATGGAAGCTGCGTGGTCAGCTAGGCGAATAGCTCGTCAATTAGGACACTCTGATTATGTTGTGAGGAGGTGTTGGGTCCAGTGGATCCCACAGAGATGTCATTTACACGAAGACTAGGCTCAGGACGCCCTCAACAGACCAGTCGTCGAGAAGACCGCCACATCGTAAGAAATGCACGCGTACAGCTAACTGCTTCATCAGCCGCCATACAAGCACAGGTAGCACCTTCACTAGGGGCCCCCGTGTCTTCTCGAACCATTCGAAGGCTCCTGGCTGAAGGACATTTGGGATCGCGTTGCCCATTACGTGTGCTGCCCTTGACACCCACCGATCGACGCCTCCATTTGGAGTGGTGCCACGCACGAGGGAACTGAATTGCAGCGGAATGGAACCAGGTCGTCTTTATCGAAGAATCCAGATTCAATCTCAACATTGATGACAATCGTGTTTGTGTGTGGAGACGTGGTGAACGCCTCAATCCTGCCTTTGATTTACAGCGACTCACCGCTCCCACAGCTGGTGTGATGGTATGGGGTGCCATTGCCATACAATACACGGTCACCCCTAGTATTGATCCGTGGAACCATGACAGCCCAGAGGTATGTCCATGACATTCTGCAACCGCATGTGTTGCCACTCATGTAACGGCTCCCAGGACCCATTTTTCAACAAGACAATGCTCGGCCTCACACGGCAAGGGTGTCACAAGACTGCCTCCGCACTGTTACTACCCTTCCTTGGCCTGCCCGATCCCCAGATTTGTCTCCAATCGAGCATATCTGGAATCATTTGGGACGGCAAGTTGGGCATCCCAAGAGTTTGAACGAACTAGAGGCAATGTTACAGCAAATATAGAACGAAATGTCTCAAGACATCATACAAAACTTGTATGCCTCAATGCCAGATCGTATCGCATCGTGCATTCGCGCTACAGGGGTTCAACAGGGTTCCTCCGTTCTTTTGCCTTTTTCTCTGAAATAAATGATCTTTTTTCTTTTATTTTCTAATCATTTACACGTATCAATGTTGTCATTACGTATGTAAAATTTCGTTTCATTTTGACGACTACTTCTTGGTGCACTAATTTTTTTTTTGTCCATAAGTGTACAATAGAATTTTTGGCTATTTATGGTTTTGATAGTTTATTAATGTCGCACTTCGAAGCAACACGAATGGCTACGGTAACTTAGTACGCATGGTCACGATCACACTGTGTTGTTTCCGTCTAGTCTTAATTTCGAGTCCTAATTCCACTTAAGAACCCCCACGTAGATGGGCTGTTAAATCTTTTAAGGCTCTTACTCCTTCTGTTTGGCATGATGCGTAAGCTTCAAAAGGTAGGTGACAGCTCAAATAGCATCCATATCCCTTGACCAAGGTTTAAAACTACAAGGCCTTTAGCCCCCAAGTTGCTGATAGTGCGACGTTAATAAACAATCAATCAATCCATAGAAGCAATACAAGGCTATTGATGGCAGACTTTGTTGCTTTAAACCTCGGTAGAGTGACGAGGACGATACCTGAGCGGGCACCTCCTTATCCGAACATCCACACCGAAACAAACTAATTATTTTGAGTTTTGATGGGCGCGTTAGACCCATAATATAAAAAAAGGAAAAAGTGATTCGATTGAAACATTGTCCGCCACGGCCTTGCAGTCTTGACAATTCTGCTACGAAGGTCGTTCAAGGCTTAAACAAACAAACATTTTTAGTGCTGGAAACTCTTAATACAATTACAATTTTTAATTAAGTTTTCAGCTAAAATTTTGGTTAGTTGGTAAAAATTAAAGTTAGTTGGGAACCTTGCGAATAATGTTATTCAGATTTTACATTTATATCTATGCAAACTTTACCTCTGAAGTCTTAGATACGAGAGTCGTTCAATAAGTCCTTAGAAATTCTAAGAGATGGTGCGCTTAACATCTAATTTTTGTTTGTTTGTTTTTAGTAAATATCACGACTCACGAGGCAACTGTCTAAATCTCGTTTACTCATATCCGTGGTCATAACACCTGTTTCCCTACAAAACAAACCGATGAGATCATCCTCGCCTTCTTTGGAACGGATTCACCAGAAGCAACCTATTATTTTAATAGTTACTTGCCTTCCAGAGTATAACGATGAATCTTTTTATCATTGACGGGGAGAGCTCGACACAGCAGCAATAAGTTTTTGATTTGACAGTAAATGACCACCAAATAAAAACTAACTTAAAAATTAATGTTACATTTGTTTCGGTTCCGTTTAACAGATGTTAGCACACAATGGTAACAACAGTTTACTTTAATATACCATCTGTCTTGAAATACAAGTATTTTTTGAACCACCTTCGTATGATGGTGCATAAATTCGAAGAATATACCTTTCATCCTATCAACTCAGTATCAAAGGAAGAACTTGGATTCTCAGGAAATTTTACAGCTTACTACACGTTGAATGTTTAGTGGTATAAAGACTCGAACCCGTGATTCGACGGAAGCAACGTCGACCACAAATTAGTGACCTTGATCATCAGATGATTGAGGTTTCTTTAACTATTCGGGGTCTATTGGGGATGAACGTCATAATTTTGATTTCCGGATTTCACTCACAAAACTGTTCACGGAAGGAATTACCTATGCTCTATTAAACGTGCAATAATCAACCTTATTTCTTTCGCTGAAATCAAGAATTGGGTTATCCTTATCTCCTATCCACTGCCACTTATATTTTAATACCTAAGAAGAAGAATTTTGTAAAAAATATCTTTCTAAACCTCTCAGAAATTTTAATGAGCTCGATGGACTTATCTCTGCTCAAAACTCATTATGACGAGCGAGCTGTATTTTAATACGGAAGAAATAAAATTCTGATGCTGATTAATTACATTGGTAAAAACTTATTTTTCTCGTGTAAGATTCAATGAATAAATTACTTATAATGCCTTACAAATAAATCTGCCTGCTGACTTTCTTCTTCCGTAATTAATACAATCTCAGAATAAACTTTGATTATTTCTTTTCTAGCGAAGAATTTAGCATACTATGTTCAAACAATCCTATGTGCAAAATGTGAAGTATTTAATTCACTTGTTTTGGAGTATGATTTATAAATATTTACACGAGCAGAAAGCATTTTTTCTTAACAAATATATATTGTCTTGATTAATTTTTCATTATCTCTAAAAAGCATTCAGAGATATTTAGAATAACACATTCATTTATTAAAAAGTATTAGGTATTATAACCAAAAAAATATCATTCGGAATTAAAATCATCCAAAGTATTCTTAAATCAAGGGTATTATTTTAATGAAAACAGGAAAATTTTGATTTTGTTTCCAATCGATATCTTACCACAAATTGCGCAAATATATTATAATAACTTCGAAACTGTGACATTACGTGATTCGCGATTTTCACTAACTTCCGGAATTGTTTTGGTAATTCGAATTGCATGAAATTACAATTCCTTCTCAACCGAAATTGGACATCATTAGATAAATTAGAGAAAGACAAGAAGTATAGTGAATTTAAATAAACATAAGGATATACAAACGAAAAAGAAATGGTAGGAAAGAAAAAGTGAAATGGATGATAACGAGAAGTTGATAGATGTGTAGATTGAAAGAAATCATAGTAATTCATCGTTTGGATTGAAATTTTTCTTTGCTAGGGTAATGCGAGTTGAATCTGTGATGAACAAAGAATTTTTGAAGCGAAACGGGTGATTTGGTAAGTTAAGACTTTATTATTAGAATATAAATTAGTATTAACTGAGTTAAGAGGGATTAGCGATAGATCTTGAATATTCTACGTGAAGTGCAATATAAAAAAAAATTGTTTCTTTTCTTACGTATACACAGTTGGAGTCTTGAACTTATTGACTATTTAGACTTTAAAATGACTATAGAGTTAAATAATGAAGGAAATATGTAACAAACTAAGCTTGTAAAATAAGGACGATATTTGAAATAGATAAATTTCACTCTACTATGATCCACACTAAGCCGCACAAAGAGATTAAGACTTAGCTTCATTTCATGATTAGAGTAGACCTAAAATTGTATGTATGTAGCTTATATGATCTTGCAATTATTGAATACGAATGTTTCTCGTCCGAAGAATAAAAACATGTGAGTATTTTTCAATCATTTTCTTTTACAAGCACCATTTCGAAAGTGAAAGCAAAATTTAAATCTGCAGACGATATTCTACTTTTCAATAATGTGCAGTTTGTTACGGTTTGATCTCAAAAACTAAGGATTTTTTTTATTGCAAATATTTTTCATAAATATCGATTTACTCAACATAATTTACAATTAACAGCATTTTTCTTAAAATTTCTTGAAAATAATTTTTTTCTCACCAAAAAAAGAGATTTTGGTTTTAATATGAAAATAACTTTCCGCTTTGTTATCTTATTAGTGCTATAATTTATTTCCTAACTCAGATGAAGCAGTGCGTGAGAATGACAAATAATGTTTATTGAAGATTAAAAGAAACTTATTTGTTTGAAATCTTAGTCAGTGTATGAAAATAATGAAAAATATTCTATTCAAAAAACCGAATTAATTTAAAAGAAAATTCACTCTTATTGCTGAAAGTACAATTCACACAACTGTGGTTTCATAATTAAATTAAAGCTTTTACCAAAAAAAAGAATGGGTCATTATGTTTTCTACTTTTTTTTAACTTTCTATATATCTGTGAAACTTTGTTCGATTTAAGAAACGGAAAAGACTATATCTTTTGAAACTCAATTTGTCTGCAAAAATAATTTTGCTTGGTGTTTCGGGGAATAATTTTCCTCATCTACGTAGAGTGTATTCTATAAGACTTCCTGATTGCGAAAACTCGAAAGTGTTAGCAGTTGGATTTCAGAATTTCTTAATAATTATTCTTCACCTGACATTCGAGCTATTATCAACCAAAGAGAAAATTATTCACTGTTGAAATGAACAGTTCGATTTAAGGTTTTATTTCCTAGTTGTAGAGAAATGACTTTTCAGTGTAGGAGAATTATATTAACACGAATACTTTTGTATTATTTTGGAGTAATTTAAAAAACATTTCATTGATATGAAAATCAGAATCAAGATTTTGTTGTTTTAAAAGATTTAAAATATAGTTTTATTTACAATAGAATAAAATTACTTAAAATGAAATAGAAGGAAGTCATAAATATATTTTTTTCGTATTCTAAAATAAGAGGTGTTTCAAATGTAGAATACCACGATACTTGTTGCTATTTAATAAATGAAGGAAATATTCTATTCAAAATCTCTTCGTGTCAAGACAGCAGTAAAATATAGCGACATACATTTAAAAAATTCATTTAGGAGACATTAAATACAATAGAAAAATACAAAGAAGTATCAAAAATATATGTTTCAAAATCATAAGAATGAATGCAGCAAACGAAATTTTTAGCAAATTCAATACGATGTGGCACCATTTTAGTGAATAACTTGAAACACACCTTAAAGTTAATTGAATATTATCTAATTTCTCTGTAATTACAGCTTTAAGTTTGTTTATATATATATATATATATATATATATATATATATATATATATATATTTTCATATTCTAAACGAGTCAAATAATCCCACTGATTTTCCATGGGATTAAAGTCTGGACTAATGCTTGGCCAAGGCATAACATCATTTTTTTTTCTTTTTTAAACATTTTTCTTCTTTATTTGGCTGCTTGATTGAGTGCATTATCTGGTTGTAATTTCCATTTCAGTCATTCTGAAAGTGATTTAAAGAGTATCAGACTTCTGTATAACATCTGTTGATATAAAATATCGTTTTGAAGATATTTTCCTGCAAAAGTTTTGTAAATATCATCTTTCTCATGTTAAATCGATGCCTCCTTTTCGCCTTCTCACAAGATGCTTTCCTTAAATCGCTTATAGACGCCAACACGATTACGTATTGGCTCAACAAGTGATTCTAAGTAACCTGAAGAAATATTTAACTATCCTGTCCCTGCAGCCGTCCATTACAAGAAAATATGCAGGGTCAAGAGTTTAGGTACGAATCGATATTTCTATTATATCCCATATATTATCGACGGAGTTCATCTAGTGATCATAGTGACCCGATTATTCGCTAGCATTGTCTAGAATGTTCCTTGCACAAATTGCGAATGAGTAACAAGACGCATTGTCACCTTGAAAAATTTCCTTGTTGTTTTGTATACGTGAATACCATGAATGGCTGCAAATGGTCTCCAAGTAGCTGAATATAACCATTTCATTAACAGATTAGATCAATTTGACCAAGGAACCTAGTCTAGACCCAGTCAAAGCAGCTCACACTATTATGAAGTCATCACTGGTTCGAATAGTTTCTATTTGATAACTTGGCTCCATGGCCTCGGGAGATCTGCACTACAACTAAGCCCAACCATCATCTCTAACCAACTGTAATCGTGAAATATTTGAACAACAACGTTTTTCCAACTTTATGTAATCCAACCTATATGTTCACGAGCCAAGCAGAAGCGCTGCAATATGTTGTTAGTAAAGGCACTCAAGTCGGTCTTTTGCTGATATATCTCATCAGCACCAAATTTAACTACTCACGTATATGTTACGTCTGTCACACTTCCCACATTGAATGTTACTCTTATTTTACACAGTGCTGCTTCTTTAGTAACAGTGACCACTCAATGCAGACATCACAGGACTCGGTCATTAATTAGACGCCGTCGACTTTTGCGTTGTCCATGGAGGGAAGTAATTCCTGAAATTATTTACATATTCTCGGTATACTCTAGTCAATAAAGAAATGCTAAACTCTTAAACTATTTCCAAAATGGAATGGTCAATGCGTCTTGTTAGCTTCTAGATCCAACAAGCATACAGAATTCTGTTAATTCTCCTTATACAGCCGTAATCTTTCACATGAATAACTTGAGAACAAATGAAAGTCCTGACCATTCACTACCAAATTACATATTTCTTACGTGAGCTATTGCCTTCTAGATATTTGTATATTGATATCCCATGACTTCCGGCACTTCAATGTATTATTATTGTTCCATCCTTCTGTCTCAAGACTGTCTTTTGTTTGAAACCCTGTGTTATTATTTCTGCTTTTTAGGACCTATTATAAATCACAGGAGTGTTGAGAATTATGCATTAGTAACACTTAATGGAAGGAGGGGATTCCTGTATGTAAAAGTATGCCATGTCCTCGATTTGTCTATATAATTGTAATAAAATGTTAAATAAAAGTAAACAATAAAACAGTGGAAAAATGGGTCATTTTGAATCATTCAAGCAAAAAAAGCAAATTTCTTTTCAAGCACATTTTGATTACATAATTTCAAGTTCACTAGTTTATAGAAAATGTTTATTTACGATCTTTATTGTCAGATCCACTTATGTATAAGAATATTTTATTTTATTTACCAGTATATGTAAAATAATTATTGTATTCATATGCCGCCGCTGTTTGAGAATTCATCGAGATTGAAAAATCAAAATGTTAGAAACTGAAATTCATATTTTAATCAGAAAGCAAAATAGTCATTAAAATATTTCTGACGTATAATTTCTAATATATTTTTTAATTCTTTTAATCTAGAACTATAAATATTCCCTAAATAATCATAGATAACTATGTTTTAAAAAAAATTCAAAATACTACTTACTATCCTTTTAATTATGTAATAATTTTGTAGTAATTGTCTTACGGTAGAAATATTACTCAATTCATTTGCTTTTCACATTATAATCATTGCTTTTATTTATATACCTCGTTCCTAGTATTTTATAACGGATCGTGTTTTAATCAGGTATCTACTTCCAAGAATGTAGTGCTTTAACACGTTTTTAAAACTTAAAATATTCCACTTAAAATTTTTATTTACGTCTAAGAAGATATGACATTTACATTACAATGGTTACTATAGTAACCATTTTTTTAAATATCTACTAGTAAGGAGTTGATGATTACATGCTCGGTAACTTCCAAACATTACATGAATCAATTATTACGATAGTGTTTAAAAGGAGATTTTTTTATCGGCGGCATATGTCGTTACTATGAAAAATTGGTATTAGCAATGTGTACTGCCATTTTATAAAGACAGTAAGACAATTCCACACTGGTTAATCAGTCATTTTTATTTAGTTGCCATTTGCTTTAAAAAAAAAAATTGGTTACTGCCGTATCAATTTGTTGTTATCTATGAGATCTGGAGTAACAATAAAAACAATATATTGCTTCCAGTGCATTTCCTCCAAAGAAGACGAAGATGGTCTCATCCATCAGAAATGTAAGCGAATCTTTGGGAGATATAAAGCTTTATTCTCATGGTTCCCTAGATAAAGGAAAATCGTCGAATGGACAATATTACAGTTAGCAACCCTATTCCCATTTTCCTTCGTAATATAGACAGTTTTGAACCCTTATAATAAAGTCTATAGCCAGTAACAAAAACAAATTTTAAAAAAGAGCTTCACTTTTCTTTAAAATTTGCAAGAATAATAAAAAAGAATTTATTTTACCTATTCGGAAAGAACACTTTTGGATAAAGAAAGAATAAATCAGAAATAAAATCTGGAACTGAATATAATATTCTTGCTATTAATCGAGACAGTGAAAAAAGATTTTCTTTAAAAAAATCGAAGAAGAAAAGAGAAATGTACCATTTGGTTGATAAAATGGCAAAATGCCTCCTCTTAAGCTTTTAAACAAAATTATTTTCTTTGAAAATTGATTTTTTGAGAAGGTGTATTTATGAGAACGATAAAAAATTGAACTTGGCATTTAAAGAAGTTAGAATTCATTTTTTATTCAAGCATTTAAGAAATTTTTTTAGTTAATGATTTATTATGAGTTTTGTAATTCATTCATGAAGAGAACAGATTTCAGAAGTATCGAGTCCACATAAGTTGACTTATTAACCACCAAAGGGTTCCTTGTTTTTTTCAATGATCCCCCACCCCCCAAAGTAGTCCCTGGATAACTTTTAAAAAAATATCTTTCCGGTCTAAATAAACAAATAAAATATGAACGAACGAACGAATGTGTGAGTGAGTGAGTGAGTGAATATATTAATGAATGAATGAAAGTGGGGTTGAATTAATGAGTGAGGGAATGAATGAATGAGTAAAGTAAGGAGTTAATAAGTAAATGAATGAAT
>BMAW01017495.1:0-11655 GCA_019974015.1 Nephila pilipes
GACAGCTATAGCATTGATTGGGTGTTTTTCTTTTACGGAGAGGTTCAATTTTAACTGAAAGTTATCCAATATTATTGATTTCGAAATTTTTTTTTTGTTGCTTTCTGTTTTTGGAAGTGAAACTAAAAACAGGGGGAGTTGCTGGGTTTTTTTATTACTATTTATTTTATTTTAATTCATTGCATTTATTGACTATGAGATTATATTCAGATAATTCTTGAATTATTTCAGCGTGGGAATAATTAATTGGGAAGCTTTTAATTATACATTTAAAGATTCTCTCACTAGATAATTCTAATGTGTGAGCTTCTAAATTTCTCTTTTAAACATGGTTTTGGATTGTTATGAATGCTTCAACTGTTGGGGGAGAAATTTTTAAACTATTTCTTTTATAGTTGCCTTTGAGCTCGTATTTTGTCAATTTCATCATATTTTCAAGAGTTGCTCTTGAATCTTCATTATTAGCTAAGATGATTGGGGGAGGAGTTTTTTTAGTTTCCTCTTTCAATATGTCGAGGGATTCAAAGACGTATTCATCATTATTATATGTTTTTTTTTATTTTTTATCACTACTAACTGCTTGAGAATTGATATCATCTATATCAGAGATGGAATCATCACTGCTCTCGATGTCTGAATCTTCATCAGAGAGCTCAAAATATTTGTTGTTTAATGGAATGTTAAATTCCCAGGTTTTTTTAAAAAAATTAAGTTATAATGTGTAATTCTTTTGAGAGAGTTTAACTTTCTTTTACTTTTTATTTCGTGAAATTCGTTGTCTTTTCTTACAGTAATGATGGTAAAAGTGGATTTTAACTTATCACAGCATTTTGAAGCGGTTTTAGAAACTAGGTTCTTAAGTAGAGTTTCAAGTGTTTCATTAGCTTCCTGTTGAGACTTTTCCATATGTTTTAATTTTAGTTCTAGGTTGGAGACAGTAATACTTAGAATTTGATTTTTATTTTTAAGATGATTCATAATATCATCTTAAGTTGTGTTTTCTATTTCATTTGATAATATTTTTAGAGTTTCGAAAACACTGGGTGGGCAGTCCAAATATGAACCATTTTCAATAGAATGAATAAATTTTTTTAGGAAGGGGAGAATTTGATGAAGAGTGCCTAATTTGTGATTAGAGAAAAATCTTTACAGGCTTCATGAGTAATTATCGAGTCACTGAAAATGGCACTTACCTCCTCTGGTTTCAAAGTCCAGCAACAGTCGATTTGATTTCCAAGTAACTTGCCATGGTAATTCACAGGAAGGACTCCAGGATAGCGAATTCTTATGAATTAAAAAAAATAATCATAAAAACGCAAAAGGTTCAAAGGTTCTTAGCTCCCACCAGCACTCTAACCCACCAAAAGTGGTTAGCATATGAATGTCCAAGAAAAAAAATCAGTCCAAATATTCATCAAAACTTGTAGCAAGGAAAGTCACAAGAAAATACAAGAAAAAACTTGCATGAAAAAGCCCTTATGAGAATCAATGGGAACAGATTGTAGTTGGCTCACAACACGTGTAAATCGGCTACTGTCGGTTTCTGCCGGTCTAAAGGGTCAGGATTGCCGTAGGGGGTAAAGTTCTAGATAAGAGCTGCGGAAACGACCACACTCCGGGGAGTAAAGAGGAAGAAGGTTTTTATTCAATAGCTATCAAAGAATTTCATATTCAGCAAAAATCATCTGAATATAAGTTTATTAGCTACTGCATTTCCTAAGAAGAGTTCTTTGAAAGTAATATTGCATTGTGAGTCTACCTTCTGTATGCTCTAGGCGTCATTTTTCTGGGTCGCATATTTATTATAATTCAATTCATTTCAACGTGCACACAGAAGTGTATTTGGAGCCTTGGTCACTTCCTCATATTCGGAGTATCATCGTGATCGTGTAATTTCTCTTTGAACTTGCTCAGAGGGTTCAGATCCCTTATCACTCAGTACTCAGAGTTATTGCTGATATTCGACGCAGGGTTAGAGAAAATTAGGTTGGTTAGAATCTATGGGTAAAGATAATAAATTATTTAACGTTTTGAATATGATCTTTCGTCTCACTATTGTTGAATATGATCGATTACCATACTGTGAAACAAGTATCTTAGAGATGTTTCTTTGAACTTTGTATTTAGAGAATGTTAGGATGAAGTTTTCGCTTATCCCCGGTACTTCGCAAAAAAGGGGGGATCTTCTTACTTACATTTACAAAGTAAATTATTTAGAGGTAACATTTTGGATCTCGAATCCTATCGATCAATACTTCTGTAAAACTATTTTTTGTCGCTTGATGATTCTAATTTTCTGCGAGTGAGATGTAGTTGAAATTCTTAATGTCTTGATACTCTTTGTCCATATTTCTTCGTTTTCTTTTTTAAATTTTTTTAAATAAAATTAGAGATCATCTGCTGATACCATAAAAAATAATATTCCAAGGATCTGGTTGTACGAATTGCATTTTTGCACACATTGTCAACTTCGTTAATAGCAATTCCTTTGTGTGCAGGGATCCAAATGTGGGTTATTCATTGAACCACGAACACTGAGTCACAAGAGTAAGTATGCACAGTAATAATCGTAGCTTTTACCAATTTCTTTTACAAAAATTAAATATTAGTAATTAGTAGGATAGCCTTTGGCTTTTAACACTGCTTTTAATCTTGATGACATTAAGTTTTCTAAATTTGAGTAACAGAAGATGGTATTTTCTGCCACTCCTCCAAAAGTATTCTTCTGATATCATTCTTATTTTTTATCCCTTGTTTCCCAATTTGCCTATCAAGGTAATCCCATGAGTGATCAATGGGGTTAATGTCGGATGATTGAGGAAGGGTTCGAGCTGCTTTTGAAAAATCTTCAACTCTGTAAAGTAAAGATTCCCCTCGAATCATTATCTTGCTGAAAGATAAACTATTTCTGAAGTCCTAATTTTGCAGCGCTTTGACGTAGATTATCTTTTAAAATGTTCAGATAACTGAAATGATTTCTTATTCGATCAATTATTAATAAATTACCTACACCAGCCACTGACATGCAACCCAAACCATAATTGAATCACCACCGTATTTAATAGTTCCTCTCCTGTTCTTTGGTTCGATCTCTGCATTTACTTTTCTCTACACTTTTTAGTGTCCATCTGATTCACAGATGTTGAATTTACCATTATCTCGTAAGAGAACTCCGGAAAATCTAGTCCTTTTTTTAAATTCTCTTTTTGCGATTAACTTTGTTTGCAAACAGTTTTCTTCACATGTTCCGATCATGGTATCCTGCCTTTCGTAGTACACGGCGAATTGTCTCAGGATTGCAAGGTTTACCAAAATAGTTTTCTACACCAGATTTTAACTTTGGAGCACTAATATGTGGATTTTCCTTAATTTTTCTAATAATATATTCCGACTTTCTCTATCAGTGAACATGAGTGGTTGACCAGTTCTAACCTTGTTTCTAGTACTGTCCACAGTCCAAAATTTTTAAACAACTTTTTGCACTGTATCAGGACTTTTTTCCCGAAGATCTTAGAAATTTCTCGTTGAGACTTGCTATTCTTATGCAGTTCTATAAATAAATAAATCTTTTAGATCTTGCGACAGGTCCTTTCCTCGTGGAGCCATTAGTAATTTAAGCAATTAATTAGCATCTAACATTGAAAATTTCAGAAAAACCTTCCGAACTATTCGTAACATTTAACATAATTATATAAAGGTGTATCTAGACTTTTAAATGACTTACGACCTTTAAATTTTCAGATTGCATACATACTTTTGTGATATAAGTTTTTACTGATAGATAAGAAAGTGTGATATTTAAATTGTAAAGTAAATTATGATAAAGTTCATTTTCTATTTTCTTGAAGTGTAACTCGCAATCAATAAAGTATATTCTCCAAGGATATATATAGTATTTATTTTAAAAATTTGGACTTTTTGACTGGAGACATGAGGTCCATACTTATTTTTGTGACTAAGTGTATATGAATAATCTTTTGTTATTCAAAACTTAAATTGAAAATAATGGAGTTTGATTTTCTGATAGTGTTTTGGATGCGTTTTAGAACCGAATGGTTAGATGTGAGAATCACATAGCTTTCTCTTTCTGTAATCCAGTTAATTAATGCTGTCAATAGGGCTATAGCTTTGGTAGTTAAGGTAGAATTGTTTTCTCTGAGATGTAAGTTTTGATATACATTTTTGGGTAGATTATGATACTCATTGAAGTTTGATTAATAGATTTAAAACTATTTGTTTTTTTTAGTCTGTCGTTTTTTAATATTGTGTATATGTAATGAGAAAAACTCTTTTTCGCAGTTATCTCTGGGAAACCTTTGTCTTCACGAAATAGTAATAGTAATTTGTCTTCTATGCTTCACGAAATAGTAATTTGCATTTTGTTTTATTTTTTAAAGGTTGAAGAAAATTTAAGTAACTTTTAATTTATTTCGGAAAAGTTCATTATTATTTTAATTCAGATTCTCTCTTCTCCCCTTTCACTTCAAAGAATCAAAACTTATTTTTTAAACACCTTTTCACTAACACAAATTTACCATTGCTCACAAAAATAATTTTTTATGCACAAAATATTCCCAAACCAGAAAGTTTATTTGTAGTTAGCTCGTAAGTTTCGCGTACTCTTCTGTGAATCATAAAAATTTCTCCATTATTTACCATTTGTCACAATTTACAAGTTGCTATAATTTCATTTCAGAAAGTAACTGTAAATGTAGCTGTAAAACTGTAAATAAGCATTCCTTGCCAAGAGTACGTTATACAGAAAAATATGCTGTCGCTATATGTTGCAGATAGTCCGAAGTACGCCAATAATTAATGAAGAGTCATTTGAAACCTTAAAAAATTTAATAATAACGACACAAAACTATATTCTGTCTACGCTATTCGATAGAGAAGTACATACTTCTAACTGATTCATTTCTGCTTGAATCAATAAATTTTCTCTTGTAGAGAATGTGTTCGAACATTTCTTCTCCTATATTTTAAACATAGAAAATTAAATATCCATTTTACATAAAGGCAAAAAATTACATATTTCTTTATAAAAAATCGAAGTTCTAAGAAAGCTAATTAATAAATAATTATGTTTGTTATATCCATAGTAATTTATATTAGTATTGAAGCATTTCTTCTACCTGAAAATGTGTTTGAAATTTGAGCTCTATTCTTTAACATTAGCCGAAAATAGCCTTAAGGTAGTGTGAATAAATTGCATTAAGGTAGCAAAACGAGTTTTTAGCTGAGTTGTTACTGTTCTTAAGTCAGCAGTTAAAAGATTAACTATTTGTTCAATTTTCCCTCCCCCCAAATTTTTGTTTTCTTTTATTTTTATTAATTTTTTAATCTTCTTTTTCAACTTGTTCATATGTTTTGTCTAGTCATTGTATGTCTTAGCAGAATATGAGGATTTCTTAAATTCTGATATTTTTCTAATAGCTTCATTTTTTGAAATATTTTCTTGTAATTTTAATTTCAAAATTTCAATTTCTTCTTGATATTTTTCACATTGTTTGGAAATAGTTGTCTCCACAAGAAGTGCATTTTTTTATTTTCTGTGTATCCCTTTTCATAGTGGTTAGAAGAACAACGTCTACATTTGATTGAACTGAGGCAGAATTTTTGTAAATACTCGAAATTCCAGCAATTTATGCACTGTCTGGATTTATCATAGAATAGCTGGGATCTAGGCATCTGAAAGGAAGTTTAGTTTTCTTTTAGTTTTTTATTAACGTCGCACTAGAAGCAACAGGAGGGCTATTGGCGACGGACCTCGTAATTTTGAACCAACGGTCAAGTGACGAGAACGACACCTGAGCTGCCCCCCCTTACCTGTCGGGGCCCAAAGTACTCCCATTGGCGTGTTGTGGAAGTTAGGAGAGGGGGTACCAGCTCAGGTCTCCTCCTCGTCACTTTATTTAGGTTCAAGTTTACGAGATCCGTCACCAATAGTCCTCGTGTTGCTTCAAGTGCTACGTTAATAAAAAAAAAACTAAACTAAACTGGCACCCTCCTCTCCTGACTTCCTCACCACCTCAACGGAAGAACTTTGCGCCCCGACAGATTTAACGTGCATCTGCCGAAGTTACACGGCGGGTCTTTAACAGCCAAGGATCGAACCCGCGACTGAACGAAAACCGCTGGCCATGAATCAGAAGCCTAGACCACTAGGCTACCATGGCTACATATTTCCTACATGACTGCTATTCTAATCTAATTTTTGTGTAATCTTATCTTAAATATTTTTAGGAGAAATAGATGCAAGCGAAAAAGCTGCATCTTCGCCCCCCCCCCTCCCAACTACCATCTCCGCGTCCAACAACTTCTACTGAAGTTCCGAACCGGAAGATGGCACCACCCGTAATGATTGATAAAGTGTCCAAAGCGGCGCCTTTGCTGAAAGACCTGAAAGATTTACGAAATTAAAACTGACAGCTAAATTGACCTACACCAGCATTAAGATTCCCCCCCTAATTGCCTACGCCTAACACGCAATCAGAAGATACATTGACAAAAACAACCTGAAGGGACATACATACATACTCCAGGAAACAAAAAAGATTCGTGCTGTTATCCACGGTATGCCTATTGACATGCCTACGAAGGAAATAGCAAAAGAATTCGCTGAAAGGAACATCACTGTAGAGGATCTACATGTGATGATAAACAAAAAGTCAGGGTTATCCATGCCACTCTTTCTTGCAACTCTAGAAAAAAAAATCCGGACAATCAAAAAAAAATTTACAATTTCGCTCAACTCAAATGTATGGAGGTGAAAGTTGAAGCCCTCAGAAAAAAAATACGGCCCAGCACAACGCTGTCAGGGTTTTTTCCACTCGTCCAACTTCTGTACAAGAAAGCGCAGATGAGTCAAGTGTGAGGGCAGCCATTTCACAAAAGACTATCAGAAGCTAATTGAAGCCTCACTCTAGTGCTACCTATATGAAGGTGAATACCTTGCGAGCTTCCTTTCATTTCTAAGAAACCCACTAAATAACATCCCAAAATCTAAACCACAAGAGAACAAGAGGAAACTGCGAAGTGCAACTTCCACACCACGCCATGAGCCTCAGCAGCCAACAATCCGGAACTCGCCGCAACTATCTTCCCTCCACTACCACAGAAGCCAAAACCAGCTCTCAAATCTAAAATAAATATAGAATACCCCCTTCACGATGCTGCAAGACCGAGAGGTGCACGATCTTTGCAAATCACTGCAACAACTCTTTTCAATAGCAAAGACCATCCTTAAAAAGGTAGGACGCCTGGCCACCATGTTCAAGCCCGTAGAATCAAACAAAAAAATTTATTGATTAGTTACAGAAACCAACTTAAAATCCTATCCTGGAATTGCAACTCCATCCGCCCCAAAAAGCAAGAATTTTTGGACTTCGTCTTCCAGCACGATCCCGAAATCATCGTATTCCAAGAAACCAAGCTCAAATCCTCCGACAACTTTGGAGTTCCAAATTATAAAATCCACAGAAATGATCGCACCCTCTTTGCTGAAGGAGGAATAGCAGTGTGTATCAAGTCCTCTAATCTACACCACGCTAGCCCAGTCAACATCACCATCATTGAAACAACAGTCAAAAAAGAAGATGAATGACACCCCCGTCACCATCCTCTCTGTTTACAAAAGTCCAAGAAAACCCATAGAAATCACTGAATTGAACAATCTCTTTCAAAAATTACCAACTGCCTCTTAAGGCTCCTAACCTGGAACCCCTCAAGAAACAATAAACAGGGGGAAATCTTGTGCGACTACATGCAGATCCACCACTTTTCCATACGTACTCCTGAACTGTCCACAAGAATTGCATCCCACGCAAATAATTCAGTGATCGACAACTGCTTAGCCAAAGGTCTTCACTCAATAACCTCAATACCAGAACTTTCAAGGGACCATAACTCAGTAATCTTTATCGTTAATCTGAATAACATCAACTGTCCCTTCAAGACTGCTAAATTCATCAACTGGAATACTTTTCCTCATCACCTGACTGAGCTCTTACCTGGTAACCCAAAAGTCTCCAACACCCATGAAATTAACGAGGCAGTGGATTTCTTCATCCTACAGTACTGTACAGAACTGAACTTCTCCAGCAAAGTAAAAATCATCCATAACCAAGTATACACCATACCCTTCTCCATCAGAAAAAAATTAAAAAAAAAAAAGATAAGAAAAATTTGGCAAGATACCAAGGATCCCAACTACGAGACCGAACTCAATCATTTTAATAAATAATTAAAAAAAACATTATCATTAAAAATAATTACTGGGAATCCCTCTTAAAGCAAGCAAGCCCAGAATATAACTCTCTCTACAAACTCACCAAATACGATAGAAAAAAAATCATATCACCCCTCCTCGACCGAACCGGAATCGTCCACGGATTGTGGAAAAAGGCAGATCTAATTACTAACTAAATAGAAAAACAGTTTCAAATGAACAGAGAACCGAACAATGACAAACATACGAATCTTGTCTTGAGAACTGTTAAAGCCTATTTCAAAAAAGCACCTGGCTCCATTTCACCGCCTCTCACCAGTTTGAAAGAAGTCTAAAAAATCATTTTAAACCTCAAGAACAAAAAAAGCTCCAGGCGAAGATACAATCAAAAATACCGTTCTCAAATTATTACCCATGTGGGCAATTACCAACATTGCGAAAATCTTCAACAAATTCCTCCTCCTACATCACTTTCCACAACAGTAGAAACATGCAATAAAGCTTTAATTCCCAAGCCCAGGAAAAAATCTGAAACATCCTGAAAATTATTAACCAGTAAGTCTTCTCAGTTCTCTTGGGAAGATCTTTGAAAAAATCATTCTCACGAGGCTAGAAAAATTTTGTGAAAACAATAATATCATCCCTCACTTTCAACACGGCTTCCGGAGAGTGACTTCCATATCTCACCAACTGCTTCGCGCCACCAACCTCATCACCAAAGGTTTCAACGAAAATCAAGTAACTGGAGCTCTCTTCCTTGGTGTCAGCAAGACCTTCGACAAAGTCTGGCACGAGGGCCTTATCTACAAACTAATTCTCATCAACTTCCCATCATATCTAATCTACATCATAAATAGCTTTTATAAAAATAGATCATTCCAAGTCAAACTAAATTACACTTTCTTAACTACCAGAGAAATCAGAGCGGTCACAGCACAAGGAAGTAATCTCTCTCCGACCCTCTTCAAAATGTTTATCAAAGACATGCCCTTCATGCACGATATCACAATCTGCCATTTTGCTGATGATGCAGTGATAATAATTCAAAAAAGGGGACCTGACAAAGTCCAGGAGACCCTCCAAAATACATTCACAGCTATGAGAAGTGGCTGGACAAGTGGAAAATAAAAATAAACGTGGACAAATCCCATGCCATACTATTCGCTAGGAAAAAAAAAGGAAAACGTTACCCACAACCAATAAAACTATTCGAAGAAGCAATAATCTGGCCAAAGAACACTAAATACCTGGGGATTAACTTTGATTACCAACTCCATTACAGAAACCACATCACTGAAATAGAAAAATCTCACTGAAGCAAATTCTTCTCAATTGTCCTCCTAATAAAAAAGAAATCTATCCTTCCGATCGATAATAAGATACTCATCTACAAACAAATCCTGAGGCCAGTACTTCTTTACGGATGTCCCATCTGGGGAACCATCAGCACAGCCCAAATATTAAGACTTCAAAAATTCAAGACAAAATCCGACGAACAATCACATGAGCATCAAAATCTCTCTCTCTCTATCTGAAAATCCCACTCTAAGAACTAAGCACCTCTACAATAGAAAAAGAAATCATCAAACTATCCAAAAAATTCTACTCCAAGATCGAATCCCATCTCAACCCAACAAATAGCAGAACAATCTTTCTGCAATCAACTGACCGGAAGATACCCTTATCCTCACCAATCAGCTGATCGGGCCTCGAGATCCATATGAGCCCTCTTGATTGATATCAGCCCTCTCAATCCGTGAAAAAACATCAGCAGCTTGATCTTTTCTCTCTCCCTCTGCGGGCGCATCTCTCCAATGCCGTTACACTCTGACTGGACTTCGAGCGATCATTTCCGATGGCTCATACTTGTCATCTATCATGATCATTTCCCCGATCCCTTTTTTCTCCCCTCCCAAGCACAGCTTGTGGTGCTAACGTCATACCCCAATCCTACTTCCCCACTCAGAACATCGTTCTATCCACGCTACCCTCCCCCCTCTAAACCAGTCTTCCAAGACTGAATTGTTATTTATGTATTTCACTCATACTACTTTTCACTTTCAGACAGAGAGGAGGCGCTACCCTCCAGTGAGCACTGGACTCATAGAAGATATATTTCTATGTAAATCTTTTCAAAGATCATTTTTGTGTAAACATTTTTGTGTAAACTCATTTTCAACTTTTAATTTGAAAAGGGCACTTCAAAAAGAAACCAGCATTAATGTAAGGAAATTCGTATTAAGATTATTTAAAAAAGGAAAATTTTATCATGAAATAGCTGAAATTGTTGGTAGAAGCCACACTTGTGTCCATAAAATCATTGTAAAATTTAAAAGAGTTGGATTGATTGAAAATAAATATAGAAGAATAAGCAAAAGTATTCTGAGTGATATCGCAAAAAGGAAAATTTTAAAAGAAAACAAGATTGTTCATAAAGTGCAATCAAACTTGCTGCAAAAACTTTTCAAATCATAGGCAGAAGTGTAAGTGCTGAAACTATGCGAAATGCAATTAGATAACTGTTCATAAAAATTGAGTTATTAGAAAGAAACCATTTATCAGGGTTCGACGAAAAAAATGTTGATCTCAGCTAGCTTTTTTTAAAACTGTTTGCTACTTTTGAATTTTCGGTAGCATAAAAAACGGCTTTTTTCAATGCCATTGCTATTGAAGCAGGAAGGTGGTGAGTTGAAAAAACTGTGTTTTTTTGCGACTTGTGTATTAGCCATCTTATTATTTGCTGGACTTAATGTTTTTTTTAATTAACATTTTGCTTTGACTTCTGGGAAAGAGGTATCAGTAAAAAAACACTTTTCCCCCCTTATCTATTGGAGCTTGGTAAGTTCTCCAAACTTTTTTCTATTTTTTGTTCTTTCTTTATTTTAGGCGGAGACTCGAGCTGAGTAATTTCCACGTTGAAGATCATATAGATAAGCAACGAGAGATTACAAATAGAAACATGAATTATGCAAGAGAAAATAAATATTTAAAAAAACCTTAAAATTGACAAGGAACTTCTATTAAGATTTGGGAACAGAAAATATTCTGACATTTCAGTTATAGTAGTAAGCAAACAACAAGCATCTCCATATCCAAATAAAACCCTTATTTTATTTATTTATTTATTTATTGCTGAATTAAAAAGAAAAAGATCTAGACATGATAATTTTAATAATCTGTCATTCATATGCTGTGCAAAAATAAAGTTTAGCACCACAGATCCTGTTTGCGCTACCTAAATTCTTAGTATGGAAGAACTTTTGAAAATATCGGTTAAAACCAGCATTATATGGGGAGCATTCACCTCCGATTTCTTCTGCATCAAATACCAACAGATCTGAATTACAACTAAGTAACAATATCGAAATTGTTGAAATGTGACGATTTATGAAATTCGACAGTCATCAAGAAGTTTCTCCTATTTT
>BMAW01017502.1:7208-22043 GCA_019974015.1 Nephila pilipes
TACACATCTATATCTGTATATATATATATACAGATATAGATGTGTATAATCATATTATTTTAAATTTTCATTTTCTTTCACTGGGCTTTCTCTTATAATTTTTCAGTTACATAATACATATTTGTTATTGCTTTTAACTTTTTTAATTTTAGCATGTTTAATTCATTATATTAATTTTTATATGAGTTACAATAATTTTACTTTAACTTTTATTGAATTCCATAAATATATAGTTTTTAGACATAAATGAATGAAATTATGATTCATATATAATATTTAATTCTTGTATTTGATGTGATATTTTGTGAATTATAATTTTGATGTTTTGTACACACATACATAATATATATATATTAGGGTTAGTGGCATTTAGTGGTTATTTCGAAATGATTTGACAGCTAATTCTTCACAAATATAATAACACTTAATATATGGAAGAAAGAAATTTATAAGTATTATCAAGTGACGACACAAGCGGCTTCCACGCCATGGGAGAGTGAGACCTCTCCCTCTCCTTAAGCTGATCTGTTCCCAGTGAATGCCTCCTGATATCTCAGTGTTTCTCTTGTAGATGTCAGTTTCAAATCTGGATAAATTTCCCTCATCAGTGCGCTACTCATGATGCGCGCATCATGAGTAGCAATTGTGCCCTTACTGGTGCTGCAGTTAAAAATATGCAGCATGCAAAAAAAAAAAAAAGTAAAACGAAACAGGAATTAGTACACAAATTATTGGAAGTTTATATGAATTATCTCTATATTTTTAATTACTGTTGAGTCTAAAATTTCATCCCGTCTGTTGTTGACGAGGATTTCAGGCACATCTCTTCTCGTTTTAAATTTTTGCTGCAATTACCCTAACTCTTGTGTGATATGTTGATCTGCTTTTGAAATTGCATTATCTTCCTTACATCAAATTTAACGTATTTATTTCTAGAGAAAAGTTTGAAGATTCCACATACTTCAGGTGGAAGAGAATTCACGTAACTTCCCTCCAGCCATTTGATATTACCTAACTTCAAAACTTTTCCTAACATAGTCCAAAGATATACAATTCTTCTCTTTCTTACCTGGATCTTTGCTTTGATTTTTTTTTCATGATTTTTACTCGTTTGTCATAGTAGATCAATGTCCTATCATTTGTCCTATCATTCAAATCGTATGGGAGATTTTAAATTACTGATAAATTCACCAAAATGATTCATTTGAGTGTTCCTGCGCACTTGATGAAAAGCTTCAATTTCCACCTTGCCTATCACAGCAGGAACCCAACTTTTCCCAGTTGGAGAAGGTACTGTTACTACCTTAGCGACTTTGGTCTAGGATAAGGGCTTCTCCCTTTTGAGTCGAACAATATGAGCAACTACGCTTCAGAGACACGGTTGAAGCCGTTTTTCCGGTACGACGAATGGTTTTTCGACCGGATCTCCAGTTTTAACTTCATTCTATTTTATCAGAAGATAAAAATTCTTCCCCATTACACTCGACTGTTATGTATGAAATATATTTGGGTATAAAGCATGTACTGTTTTTCCCGAGTGGTGGTATAAAATTACGAGATCCATCACCAATAGGATTTGCTTTTATTATAATCTTAATAACACATCAATCAATAACTCCCGAGACTAACCCAGAGATAGCGCTCGTAGTTAGACAGTAACCAGGTCTTTCTACAGTACGAACCTTTGCTTGAAACGTGTCACAATTTTAAGTCGATCGGACCAGAAACAGCTGAGTTATCGAGGTTGGAGTAAAGTCGTTTTGTAGTTTGTTTAAAAAATGGAAAAAACCGAGTTTCGTGTTCTGATAAAACATATTTTTTTTAATGGGTAAAAACACCGTGCAAGCGAAACAATGGATTGAAAATGTTACCCGGACTGTTGTCCATCAAAAGCAACGATTTGTCGGTGGTTTTCCGAGTTTAAACGTGGTCGTACCGACACAAATGACGCGGAACGCTCGGGTAGACCTGTGGAAGCCGTTACACCAGAAAATGTGAGTGAAGTGACAAAAATTATAATGAAAGATCGTAAAGTGAAGCTCCGTGAGATTGCTGAGATGACACAGATATCATATGGAAGTGTATTTACTATCCTTCATGAAAAATTGAGCATGAAAAAGGTTTTTTTCCAAGTGGGTGCCACGATTGCTTTCGATGGAACAAAAACAGCAACGAGTCGATGATTCAGAAAGCTGTTTATCGCTATTTACTCGCAACAAAAAAGATTTCTTGCGAAAAAAAAAAAAAAAAAAAAAAAAAAAAAAAAAAAAGAAAAAAAGATTTGGAAAAGCGTTGGAACGATTGTATCACCCTAAATGGTGATTATCAAAAGGTGTTATGTTGATGAATAAAAAAAAAATTTGCAAAAAAAATGTTGTTTTCAATGTTAGTCTCGGGAGTTATTGATTGATGTGTTAAAACCAAACTGCACCAATTTTTTCCCGAGCCAATTAGGGCTTGAGCCTCACTCCCAATGATAGTAATGTTTATAGTTTGATCTAGATTCAGAATGTTTTTCTGACCGTTTCGAAGAAATTAATTACTCGTGTTTTTATTAGACCTTTCTCCTTTTTTTGAAGTGATTAAATTGTCTATCAGGTTTTATTCCTGCTAGATGTAGGCATGTTTTCGAGAATTAATAAATATTTTTTTCCTAAATGTAGCCCTGCTTGGGAATATTTATTATTAGTTATTTTATCCCTCATATGAGGTAGAATATATTTTGGTTCTCTTGGAACTTTTGATACCTTAAACATAATTTAGAATTAGGAATTTCGCTTGAAACCCTGTCCTTATTTATGAAATATGTGCATGTCAAGTTCTTTGGCTAAATGTCTAGGTTCTGAGCCGTTTTCGTCGGTTATAACACTGCATAATTCAAAGTTTCTTCGGGTAACGTTTGAAAGAGTTTTTCTGAAAATATCAATTTCCATAAAGTTCTAAAATATTAAGTTTTCCGTAATTGTAAAAATATTATTAAAAATGAATGATAATATATGGGAACTGAATATGGAATTCATTAACCTCACATAATACACATTTAAAAATTATCATATATACGTAAAGATAATGTTCGTATTCTTTCAGTTCTGAATATTTTACGGTTTCGTAATATTTTAATACTTCAACATTTATATAAATTTATATGTTAGAGACTTTGTTAGATAAGATGATTATTAAATGTTCTGCTATAAATTTTTGATAGACTTGTTTGGTTAAGAATGTATTTTCTGAAGTTTTAAAGAATAAATTAATATTCACCAATTTTTCTGGAACTGCGGTCATTAAATTCTTTTTACGTTTCATAAAATATTCCAGGTTCCCGAATGCTGTGTTTGTATTTCATCCGAATTAAGGTAATCGTCAATCGCTTTCTGACTTTTCACTTTTTTGAACTCCAGGTGTTTATTCAGCGGCTCTAATTTTAATTATTCGGATTTCAAACCTCAACGCTAAATGGGTGTCACGCTCTAGCCTTTATCTCAATTTTTACTTCAATTTTTTTCTTTCCATAATTATCGAGCGTAATCTATCTCAACTATAATTCCCATAACCTTCTTTAAAGTATTTAAAGTTTTTCTAATTTAAATTTTTAATTAAACAATTGAAATATTCTTTCAGATCCGTATATATTTTAAATATATTTCAAAATTATTTTAAATCAAAAAAATTTTTCTTTCTCAAACTCTTAAGTATTATTGCTTCTGAAAAAAATTTTCTATTCGAATAAGAATATTAGAAAATTCCTAACACTGGTATTCAAGGTGATTTAGTCTTAATTAATTTACCGTATGTCGTAATTTCTAAAAAATCCACAAACCTTTCATTTCCAACTAAAATTTAAAGATATACTTCGGAAAGATCACCAACAATGTTCGATGTAGTGGTATCTAGAATATCTCGTAATGATAGCAACTACATCTTGACAAATAATCTAACGTTTATTATATGGATGAAAGGAAATAGAAATTATAATCAAAGGACGACACAAAAGATTTAACGATTTCTACAAACAATATTAATGTTCCAGCGATTTGAGATTAATTGAATTTGCCTTTCAGTTACATCTAAGAGAAACCAATCATACTGGACATCTTCCTAAGCTTACACGGTACGAAAGAGCAAATTTGTTTTTCTCCGCTGGCTATTTTAGTCCTGAAGAATCCAGGCTGGAATCTCAGAACATCTACTGTTTAAATGTCATTCCCTCAAAATCAAGATAGCTTCAACCCTCGTATATACATGAAAATGTATGTATATGTATATATATATATATATATATATATATATATATGGGGGGGTGTAGTTTTGTAGATGAAAAACCCGATAATAAAGGGAGCTGCTTCTGCTGCTGAGGAGAGCACGCTCTCGAAGGAGAGTCGACTGCAGTCATCCAAGCAAAAAAGACGCCCTTGTTGATGTCTCGCATCAAAAAGACGATTTATGATTTTGACGCTGACGAAGATTGTTTTAATATTTTTTTTATCTTATTGTGAAATGTCTTGTGGAGTGTGTGTAATAATTGTTAGTGTGAAATGTCAATATTAAATGTTATATATATATATATATATATATATATATATATATATATATATAATATAGGTTGCTGTGTTTTAATGTTATGGTATGTGTTATGTAACAAAATTTTCAGTATATTATAATTAAAAGTTTAATTTTTTGATTTAAAATTATTATTTATATATATATATTAAAATATTTAGATTATTTTTAAGTCTATTTATTTATTTTTTGCCTTATTTCTTATATATTATTTTTTTTTTCTTCTTTTGATGAACCTCTGTTCACATTGAGGTTTTTATTATTCTCATAATGTAGTTACCTTTAAGAATAATGTAATTCCTGGAAAAGTATATGGTTGGATCGATAAAATTAGTTAAAACATACATGCCTAACTCCAGAATGTGAAACTATATCATAATATATTATCCCCAATTTTTTATTATTGTGACTTTCCCTTTATTCTTTGTTCTTCAGTTTTGTTATATTGTTTAAGGTCGTTTGGCTTTTAAATTATTTGCAAATTTTAATTAATGGCTTATATCTGTATTTAATTAATATTATTATGTACTAGAGTATCTAAGTTAATTTTGGAGTATTATTTTCATTAGAATACATTGTTTAATTTTTACTTTGGAAAACTCTTTTAATTTGACTTTTGATTAATTTGGGACTTAATAACTTTTTTTCATTTAATTCTGCAGCATTTTAATTTTTTTAGTTCTTAATAAGAATTTAGAAATACTTTAGTGGTTATAATTTGTATTTAGTATGATTATAAAGCATTTAAAATTATAGTTAAATATTATTCATAAATGTATGCTTTTATTTTGATAAAAAGCGACATACAATAGAGATGTAATGAAACAACAATAGACAGTTAAATAATAGAAATCCTTTAAAAATAAAACAAATTTTAAATAGATCTATTTATATACTGCTAATGAAATGGGCCATTAGTGTAGCTTATACTGGTATTAATGACCACAATTTCGCTACTGTAACAGTATTAAGAAGAAAAAAGGGAGCCAAATAGAATTACACATACAAAGGGAAAATATTAATAAAAAAACCAAGCAATTTAGAAAACAAATGCAAGAGTGAACCTAAAAACTTAATTATAGAATGCTCTACAGGAAAGTAAAAGAAAAAAAAATCGATAGGAATTAATTTAAATAAATAAGAAATAACTAACAAAAAAAATCTAAATTACAGAGAAAACGCATATTCAAACAATAACATATTTTGTTGCCTTAATAGATAGTTATTAAAATGTCATTACTCTCATTTGTACACCAAATTTAGAATTAAAATTACAACTACTACCATCTATGCACCTAATTTACAATTAAAATCTTTACATAAGTATTTTGAAAAAAAAAAAAAAAAAAAAAAAAAAAAAAACACCAAGAAAAACAAAATAAAATTGTTAATTAAAATTACTTAAAATGATAAAAAATTATAATTCCAATGAGCCTAAAGAAGAATGCTGAAAACAGAAAATTAATCATTTTCGTGATTTCTGTACTTTAAATTTTCAGAAATTTAATCGGGTAATCGGCAAAAATGCATATTATGTAGTATTTATGGAAATTTCTTTGAATATTTTGAAATATTTGTTACTAATTTAATATTTCGTAAGTATAATTATACAAAATATTCCTAAAAAGTAATGAACGGAAAGTGCCTTCAAAGAAATATACTTGTGTAATAGTGAAATTCATTTTCCTTCCAAAATTGTTTTAAATTATGCACATTTATCTGGGGTTTTAAGAAGTATGCTAATAAGAAATAGTTGTGATTTCTCAAGAAAATGTAATATATGATTACATTAAAAATAAACAGTTATATAATTAATTAATAGTTCCTCGACTTTAATTCAATGTTTTATGGTTGCCTTACAATAAAAATACATGTACTAAAATATTATTTAACGTACTTTGAAAATTATTTTTACGCACCATAATAAAAATCTGATTCTTATCCATTGTTGCTATATAATAATGTACCATGTGAGAATGACATGGTACAGTCTAGTCCAGTAAAATAAAAGTTATCGTTAATAGGGACACGAAAAACACGAACATGATCTTTTGTACTTCATCAATGTGCATTTGGTCATTAATTTTCAAACATGTAAGCATATGTACATGTTTCCAGTCACTGATCGTGATACTGGACCGTACTATTTCATTGCAAGTCGCATATCGATTCCTTCCATGGATAGTTTTTGAAACATATGCTGCACTTTTCTAACCCCAGATGAATTGGTGTCTGCAAAACTACTTTGCATTCCAAGGATTGGCTGAGACAGATTAATGTCATCTTAACCCAACTCCTAATTATGCATATTTATAACTGTCCCGGCCAGATTGGATGTCATAAGGAAAATTAAACATTATTCAATAACTCATTTTCTAATGCACTTATCAAGAAATCTCGAACCATTTACGAGAATCTAAATATTGTCGTCAAAGTTGCTAATAAAGACACCGAATTTGTTTCTAGGTCAAGAATCAATGTAAAAGCCTCCTTCCGTATCCAACAAAACCCTTATTAATGTCTTGTTCCACTTTTAACGCTTTGCTAAAAAGTGTCGTTGCAGTTTCGCAATATTGCCCCTCTTTCTAATGTTAACATCTAGGCAGTCTCATTAAAAACAACAATGATCTTTGCCTGATTTGAAATTTTCTGATAAATGCGAATGACTTTTTCTTTGGTGTTAGACGACCTTTGAACACTGTAGACAACATCAAACAGTTTTTCTGAAATTATACGAATTTTCATAGCTCCGTTGTAATCTTAGACGCATACATCTCCATCGCTACTAGTCCATTTGTTCGCAGACAAGAGTAATTCGTTCTCCGACAAGCACCAAAATGATCCTTTAAACCGCCGATATATTCAATTGGCAAGGGAGGCTCACCCTTCTATCGTCCAAAAAAGGCCACTACAAAGAATATGCTACTTTCAGCCAAAAGGCACCTCCATTTGTCTCAATCCGGTCACCTTCGTACACTTGGATATCAACAGCTAGCTTTCCTTCTGATTATATGTTGAATACATGAGAGGCCTTGTAAGGAATTCCAAATTTTTCTCACTGATCTTAGTATCATACCACCAGCAGTTACATATCCATGTGAGAGTGTAGCAACTTCAATTGAAAGCCCTCATTTGTAATGCCCGGGTATTCATAATGATGACACTTTGGTGTATTCGAAACTATTTATTCTTATGCACACCGATTAATATGTACAGACACTTGAACATAGTTAAGAAAAGCGTAATTAATGCTCAGAATACAAATGTGCGAAGACAGTTCATTTCAGTCAGTTTGTGCTCCATGCACGTATTCGGTAAAAGCTTATAGACGCGCATCCCGTGCAAATGTCTTCTTTCCCCTATTGGAATGTCGCTACGACAGTAGCAGCACTCCATGGTGGTGACATTAAATATTATATATATATATATATATATATATATATATATATATAATATTTTGCAAACTAATATTTGTAATATTTATCATTTACAAAATTACTTAAAAATGTAACAATAGTTGTAAATATTACATTAATGTACTGCAAATAATGATTTAAACACTAACCTTTAAAGATGAGCGAGATTTATGTAACACTATCTGAAAATTATAACATTTTCAAAAGCAACTCTGAGAAATCGTCTGCTACTTTCGAGAATGTTTGATAGTAACACTGCGCGTAATAAGAGAGAGAAAACTACTGATTCTCCAAACAGCCAAAAAGTTAAGGAACTGTTTTTAAATGTTACTCTTATTAAACTATCTCAAATAATATATTTTTATCTATTTTATCAATGCATAAATTTCCCCCCAAAATACTAGACACAATCATTTCATTTGCTACAAATGTTGAGTATTGATCAAAATAACTTTATTGAAAGGCTTCAGTAAAGACTTCAAATTTCAAAAATGAAGATTCTGCCTGATGAAGCTCACTTTCACTTATTTGGGTGTGTGAGAAAACATAGCGTTCGTTACTAAGCTCCGCCCTACCCAATGACGACCTCTCCATAAGGATTGAGATAAAGTTTGATGTGCTGTTGTAGATATTTGAGTTATATGACCATACCTTTTTGAAGAGTATGAAAAAGCAGTTACTGTAACTTCTGGCCGTAATGTGGATATGCTACGTATCTTCTTGCAATTGAAACTGGACTTTCCTAGGAACTTGGCTGTTTGATTCCAACAAGATTGTACCACATCGCACAGAGCCAAAATATCAATGAATTTGCTGAAGTTGTCTCACTACGAAATGATATTTCATCACCAGCACGTTCCACAGATCTATCACCATTCGCTTACTTTCTCTTCGAGCAACTGAAGACACAAGCTTGCAAGAAAGAAAACCCGAACAACCAACGATCGAAAAGGTGTTATTCGCCAAGAAATGTTGACAATGATGAGGAGGGTAATGAGGAACTTCTAAGAGAGACTTCAAAATTACAAAGACAGTGAAGATCGACATTTGAACGATATCATTTTCAAAAAGAAGGGAAGATGAAGGTGAAAAACAAAATTAATAACATTCTTCCAAATTGTGAAACAAAATTTTAAGTAACTCATATCAATGTTTTATAATTTATATTTGACTTCGGAAAGTTATTTCTGCCACATCCTGTATTATGAAGAGATGTAAATACAAGTACGCCTAATTGGATAAACTTCCAGTATTCATTTACATAAATATTACCTCAGATTCTCATTTATTTACATAACCTAAATTCTTAAGCTTCAGTCTTAGGTTTCTATATATACATGAGGAATTGTAAAAACTTTTCTCCTGTTAAGCGTAGATATTCAAGAGAAATTTAAAAAAAAATGTAATTAAATTCTAAAAGGAGTAAATTATTTCTTTAATTATAACATAAGCGATAAATATCCTATTATAATTAATCTCAATAAATTCCATGTTTTTAAAATTAAAATATTTACTTTGAAAACGTTTTTGTATAGTTTGGATTTATATTTTCTTTAACGAATCTGTGAAAATAGGGAAATCTTTTAAATTAAAGCCTTATTATAAACTAAAGTATTTGTACCATTTCTCGAGATTTAGTCAATCCTCTATTCTGAAACATAAGATGTTTTCTTTTTATTTAAATGTTTAATTTCTCTTAATTCGGACAAAATAGTTAGTTTTTTTTTATCCGAGGAAACTCAATATTTTATATCTTGTCGTTTGAAATTTTACATTATAGTGGATTGACCTTTTTAAAAACCCTTATTTCTGAATATATTGACTTATCTATATTTCTCAAGGGAGATAGGAGATATTCTTCTTATTCTTCATATAAAGTTCAAGTCAAGATATAAAAGAAGTCGTTAATGGTTTTTCTTTCTTTTAAAAAAATATGTTTGAATGAAGTCCACCCAATATCTTTACTTCTTAAAACTTATATGCTTCGAAGAATATCCAGAAATAGCATTACGAAGTGTATATCAAACTTTTCCAGAAATTATTATTTTTGATATACATTATTTGAATTCCTAATATTTCAAATCATCTGAAATTTCAGCGATATTGTCTCTCTGAGACAGCGTAAAGGTAAAAGTGAAGTAATAGTTTTCTTGATAAATAAAAAGAAAAGTACCTGGCAGGTTCTTGGAATTACTTGTCTTATCACTTCTGATTTTAATATTCATGGCTTTGGTGCCTCGCTCTCGTAAATGAATATTTTACGAGGAGAAGACGATAAAATAATTGCGAGTACTATCTTTTCCAAACTGGCCGAATGAAACTTTCTTATTAGAAAAGGAATATACTTTTAAACTTTTCAATACGAACAAGTTAGCAGTCTTCGCAAAAGACGAAATCAAGAAAAGTTTTATAATTATAAAATTTAATATTTTGTGTAATATACGAAATTCTATCATTAACTATAAACATATAATAAATTTACATTTTATTTCAGTACGATTAGAAATAGAGCTAGATAGGGAAGGAAAGTTATAAAAAATTTTCGTAATTAACTTCTAAATGCAATTAACCAATCTAAATACAATTATAAATTGATCAACAAAATTATTCCCGAAAGCTTACAATGTTATTAATATTAATAAGTTATTAATATTAATAAGCAAATCTAGACATTTCAAAAATTTAAAAAAAATCCTATATTTTCTTACTTTACATTTGATAAAATCACATCTATTTTTTTCTGTACCGACAAACAAAATACGAGTATAAGCATACATTTCCGCATATTTTCGAAATTGATTTCGAAATGTTGTCATATAAAAGTAAATACTTTTGAGTGAATTATATCATCAGTTATTTTCTTCGATTGTAAAGATTTTATTTTTCATATGTTCTTAAAGAATTCTTCGGACAAAAGTAAGTTCTTAAATGTTACAAATAGAAAGTCATTTCTCAAAGTTTCGTAGAGAATCAAATTATGTCAAATAATAATTTAATCAAATAGAATCTGTATTTTACATCTTAGTTACAATTCGATCTTTTAAGGATTAAACACATTAACAATAATTTAAAAGTCACGTCAAGTGCCAATTACCCATCCAAAATAAGTTCTATTTTTTCCCCAAATTTTTGATATTATAATATTTTGATAAAGTATAATGTTTAATTTCTATTACATTAAGTGGAATATTTCTTAAGCTCTTATTTATAAACTAAGATATTTCAATTCGCCAGAAACATAAATTAAGATTTACAATAATGTGAGTAAAATTATACATATCTTGTTATTTAAAATAAATAACTGCTTAAAAATGCTCGACTGAACAAAACAGAACTAATTCTTATTTCTGTTATACCTTACGAGTTAAAAGTTATTTGAATGACTGAAATAATATTAAAAAACCAATAACGAACATTTTAGCAGTATCATTATTTATCCATTTTATATTATTTCATTATCATATCAATATTTTGTATTTCATTATTTATATGTATGAAAAAATTAATACTTTATGGCACATTTTGTAATGTGTATGTTTATGTATTCTTTAAAAAATGTTACAGTATTTCAATGTATTTGTAATATAAGAGCCAAATTAATATACGATAATCGAAAATAAGCGAAAAATCTAAATTATGTAATTAATGGTTTTCAAACTTTTGATACTTCAAGAATTAACGGATTTGATACTGGCCACTCATTGATATGAAATGATATTTCACTTTATGTGACATAACTTTCAAAGAAAAATTACATGTTCAAACTGGGATAACATTCCTAATTAAAACAGTATTTTTTATTTAAGTAGTACATATTTTAGTATAATTTGCGTATATATATACAAAAAAAACTCTTATTTACATATAATAATAGTAATACATAATATTAAATAAAAATAGTATAACAAAATTAAAATTCTAAAACTAAGCTGCAAGTTTAATCAAATCTAAAAAGGAATTATAATGACTTTAAATTGTTGTAGGTAGAATTTCAATAAGAAATAAATGAGAAATAATAAAACAAATATTTAAAATCATGTAGCAATATAGCAAAACATGAGAATTGTGAATTAAACTAGATTTAATATGTAAAAAAAAGCCCATTAAACTTTAAAAAATATTCAACTACTAAAATGAACTTCATAAACATAAACACATTCTAAATCTACAAAGCAAATGTCAAGAAAAAATATATAACAGACAGTTTCGTCAAAAAAGGATGAGAAAGGTTTGAAAAATGATGTTTCAGGCTTGCGACTGAAAGAGGCTTCATGATTCCAGTATTAAGGATCCAAACATTTCTCTTCAGTAATTACTTCAAAACAAAATTGAATAAAATCTTAAAAAAAAGAAATATTAAATCAATACAGTAATTCAACCAAAGAAATAAAGTATAAACGAAGGGAAAATACTTTTAATCCTACAATGATTATGAAAGAACTCAGCTCTTCAACCGCATAACGTGCCATGATGGACGCTGACCAGTTCATCTCATCAGAAGTTTGACGAACCAAATGTTTGCAAGCGAACCATACTTGGGCAGTAAAACTTTACCCCTATGGACGCGGATGAGCTGAGTTTGTCCGCGTATATTATCCTGCATTATTCATATTATAAACGATATTTACTGGTAAAATTTAGTTAATTTGATAGCGTACAAATGGCGGTATGGATATCGTAAAACCATTTACATAATAAGGGAAATGTTGTTGATCCAATTGTTAATCTAGTTTTTTTGTGTGTAATTTGGCTGGAATGGGTTACTGAAACATTGCGGATTTATAGCAAAGACTATTATGCTCCATTATGTACAATTCCATGTTTTGATATATATCACACACAGAAAGAATTTTAGATAAATATAACAATTAAAAGAATTTTATAAAACTTAAACCTTAAAATTGCGTGTATTTATTTTGATATTTTTCGTTTATTACTTTACAGATTAATATTTATAATATTTAACATTTCCTTAATTGCTTAAGAGTGTGGGTAAAATTGTTGTAAATATTATATAAATATACTGCAAATAAATAATTGTTAAAAAATCAGTATTTTAAAAAGTAAAATTTTTAATACTAATCATTTGCTGAATTGTTTAATGGTTTAAGAGTAACAATTGTGGTGTATTATTGCATTATTATACCATAAATATTTGTTTAAAAATTAATATTTTAGGAACTAATATATGTAAAACTTATGATTTCCTGAATTGCTTATAAGTGTAAGTAACATTAGTGTAATTATTATATTAATTTACCTCAAATAATTCTTTAAAAACTATAGTTTAAATGTAAGTGGACTACTATTCTTGTCACCAGCAGAAAAAGTTGACACTTTCAGAAACCACTAGGAAGAAAAAGGCTACCAGTTCCACTTACCGTTTTATCGCAGCGTTGTGCGTCGTAGGAGAGGGAAAATTGCCGATTCTCCTAAATGTCAAAGGGTTAAAGGAAATATAAATAATATATGCAAATTTCTATATATTATTAAATAATTTAAACTTATATTTTGAATGTTATGAGTCTAAAGATAGAAATATTTCAGCATTAACCTCAGAAAGGTATGGAATAACAGTTCTGCACATGCATAATATATACAATCTTTAAAAAAACAACGAAGCACCAGGAAGGAGTTGCCCGATTGTACTGAAATTTCGTATGCAAACATATTTAGAGATAACATGTAAATAATTAAATTTTGGTGTCCAATTAATGAATAGCGGGGGATACAACGCATCGGAGAACTGCGCACTCAGCAGGTGTATATAAGAAGAGATTCTCAATCTCATGGTCCTATTTTCTGTTGCATTGTGATTGAGGATATCTTTTAACGACTGAAAAAATGCCGCGCTGCGGAATTCCATCCCAATACGAGCAACTGTCAGAGTTTGAAAGAAGTCGTATAATTGCACTGAAAGAGGCATGTTGAGCAAATCGGAGAATCGCTCGTCATAATGATCGAAAGGAAGCGGCGAGTAGAAAATGGGGGAAACAATGGGTGTTCAGCGTCATCACGTTAGCGGTTGACCTAGAACCATAGCAGATAGGGAAGACAGAGTGATTGTCATATCAGCTGTCACAGCACCTGATTCATTATTATCAACCATCAGATGAATGGCCCGCTCACGAGTGTACACCATGACCATTCACATACAGCTGATAGAGCGAAATCTACTTACAGACAGCTAAGCTTCCTGTCTGCACACTGTCGAGCGAGATTACAGTGGTGCTTGGCTCGCTGAGATTGGAATAATGCTGACTTATAGTGTTTAGCGACGAATCCTGCATCCAACTTTGTCCTGGCGATCTTCGAAGATTTGTCTGGAGACACCCAGGGCAGCCTGCTGATCCTGATTTCACTAATGCACGCCTCATAGGCCCTCAAACAGGAGTTATGGTCTGGTGTGCCATTTCCCTTGATAGCCATATCCCTTTTGGTCGTCATTAGAGGCACACTTACTGAACAGCGGTAAGTCGATGACATTCTGAGAACTGTTTTGCTGCAGTTCCTTTTGCAGTACCATGGCATTATTTTTCAGCAAAATAATGATAGACCACAAACGGCACGTGTTGCTATGAACTATCTTACGAATTGTCAAACACTTCCATGGTCAGCCAGACCTCTCCAAAACCGAACATGTCGGGGATATTATAGGAATGCGACTACTTATACCAGGGAATGTTAATGACCGAGCCTGACAATTGGAGAAAAGTTTGTAAGAAATACCGCAGGAGACCATTAGGGAGCTTTATTAACACATCGATCAATAACTCCCGAGTCTAACATTGAAAACAACATTTTTTTATTCATCAACATAACACCTTTTAGGGTGATACAATCGTTCCAACGCTTTTCC
>BMAW01017502.1:22143-41717 GCA_019974015.1 Nephila pilipes
TTTTTTTTTTTTCGCAAGAAATCTTTTTTGTTGCGAGTAAATAGCGATAAACAGCTTTCTGAATCATCGACTCGTTGCTGTTTTTGTTCCATCGAAAGCAATCGCGGCACCCACTTGGAAAAAACCTTTTTCATGCTCAATTTTTCATGAAGGATAGTAAATACACTTCCATATGATATCTGTGTCATCTCAGCAATCTCACGGAGCTTCACTTTACGATCTTTCATTATAATTTTTGTCACTTCACTCTCATTTTCCGGTGTAACGGCTTCCACAGGTCTACCCGAGCGTTCCGCGTCATTTGTGTCGGTACGACCACGTTTAAACTCGGCAAACCACCGACAAATCGTTGCTTTTGATGGACAAGAGTCCGGGTAACATTTTTCAATCCATTATTTCGCTTGCACGGTGTTTTTACCCATTAAAAAACAATGTTTTATCAGAACACGAAACTCGGTTTTTTCCATTTTTTAAACAAACTACAAAACGACTTTACTCCAACCTCGATAACTCAGCTGTTTTTGGTCCGATCGACTTAAAATTTTGACACGTTTCAAGCAAAGGTACGTACTTTAGAAATACCTGGTTACTGGTTTACTACGAGCACCATCTCTGGGTTAGTCTCGGGAGTTATTGATCGATGTGTTATGTATGCCACGTTATGTGGCAGTTTGCATCCAGGCTAGAGGGGGATCAACACCTTATTGAGCTCGTTACTTTGTAACTATGTTAAACTTTAAAAAAATTATTTTTTTTTTTTTTTTTTTTTTGAAATTTTAATCAATTTCTCTTCGTTACATAATTTTCCTATTCGCCAGTTTTTGTCTCCATCGGACAACTTTTTCTTGGTGCATTTTTTTTCTTATATATATATATATATAATATATAATAATAATAATAATAATATGCAATTAGTTACTCTAGAAATTTAAGGAGTAATTGCGTTCTGCATATATATATATATATATATATATATATATATAAAAAAAACTGTGTGGCATTCACAGTAACACAATTTCATTCTTTGCAACTTGCTTAAACACAATGTGTGTTTGATATTTATTAATCCCGTAAAAATTCCTCTGTCCTGTTTTTGGTAAATTCTTATATGTTTTGCATCTCAGCGCCGGTTGAGAAAATACACATTTCACCAGAAATATATACCAAACCAAAGACACTTCGCAAAATGTTTTAAATTATATGAAAAAATATTAATCTCGAAGGAGCAATAGTATTGAGGGTCGACAACTATGAATTTCAAAGGCGAGATCGATTTGTTTAAAATAATAAATGCCTTGGGAGAAAATATATCAAAAGCATCAAAAAGAATGTAGACAAATAAATCTTTATATATCACACATAAAATGAAGTCATTGAATCAAAAAATGTGTAAAAGTGGTGTAAAGAATAACGAGCAACATTATTTGTCTTAAAGATAGATTAACTCAGTATTAATCTATGTACATAAATTGAAATCTCAAGTAATAAGCTGAAAATCTAATAAATTGTTTTTAAACATCTGGGATGTATGTAATATATACCTGAATTGTAAGAAAAATTTCGAGATAGAAAAATAAATTTTATGCTTTGTATTACAGCATTGAATGATACATAATGAATAAACGCTAAAATTATCTGCAATTGCTTTTATACAAAGCCTTTATATCTCTCAAAAAATGAACTGAAATATTTAATTCAATTCAGAAACTATTAATGTAAATAGAAAGGTCGTAATCTATATTATGAGTAGAAGGCTCATTACATTATTTTATTATTCTTAAGCAGTTTTTTGCTTAAATCATTTTTCAAACATAGGCTACCTACTTTCTGTTAATGTTTTTTCCCCTTCATTTTCTTCATACCTCTATTTAAGAAACTGAGGATTATCTCAGTGTGTGCTGAAAAGACATGAAAAAAAAAGTAATCAATAATTTACAAATACCGCGCATATATTCACACATTGTTGTCAAGATGATAAATCTGTTCAAATTGTGAATTATTTCAGTTCATTTTTTGATAGTTAAAAAGGTTTTGTATCAAAGCTAAATAATTTTACAATTTAGAACTATTTCATATCAAAAATATTGATTGTTCCATATGATTTCATACTTTAATTGTATTTTCAATTAGACACATAAAACATTTCAATGTGTTAGAAAATGTAATAAATGTTACATAAAAACTTTCTTAAAAACAAAAATTATTATCTTTACATGTATAACAACAATGATTAATTTTTTATCTCGACGACTTTCATTTAACCAAATAAAATTTAATATGTAATAAAACTTGTAATATTAATGACATATCTTATTTTAGTATAAAAAATATCATGATGGAAAATAGTGTGTTCAGTTTTATTTTCAGTCTTAAGCATAATGCTATTAATAACATATGTTAAAGTTTACCATAATGTATTGTGGTTCATATTATGAAGTATTTTCAAAATAATTGAAAAGGCTAAAATATGTAGAAACAAGCACTATGTAAAAAGTTTTTGAAATATTTTGTTCCAATTTGAATATGCATTTTAATAAAAATAAACAATTTAAACTGCAACGAAACTCAAATATCCATCTTGCACAACTTTATATAGTCAAGTATTTAAGAAGGCAATGATCTTACGAGTCTACGGAGATTGCATTAAAACCTGAATACATGTGCGTGCTAGTTTAGTTTCCTAGGCAACAAATTACGTTGCTGTAATCACTCTGGTTTCAAAGGCGACGTATTATTCTAAGGAGACATATCATTCTGCCACATAAAACAGAAATTGCGCAATAAGAAGAGTGACAGCTCTGCGGAATTCTCATAGAATTAGCATAAACTCTTCATTCCAGCCAACGTGATGTCTTTTGGGTTGAGAAGCTCACGCGCTGAACTCCGTATCTATTCCAAAAACTTATTGTCACGTCTAGCCACTCTGCCTTTATTGATTCGAATAAAAGTTCTTTCGCCGCCAATTCTGAATAATTTTATTCGCATACTTTGTCCTTTACTCGTATATCATTTAAATTCTTCTAAGAGGTAGTAATAGCAAGTAGTGGTAAGTTGAAAGAGATTATCTGAGAAATAGTTGAGTCAAAAAATAAATGCTTAAGGTGACACACACAGAACCCCAAAAAAGACCAAAATAATCGAAGGTCATTTTACTACCTTATTTTAATTAAATAAATATTTTGAGTATATGTACAATATTCCATAGCTCTAGCTACAGTATTTATCACGTTATTAATTATTTTTTAGGGAGCTAGGTCACTTCATTCTCCTTCAAAACTTTAAGCTACTCTTTCTCAGCATTATTTTTATTTTTCATGATAATCATATACTGAAACTAATTAGGTTTTTTTTGTAATCAAAATAGCGTTTTGAGTTTTCTTTATTGTTTAGAATAATTTGTTAGATAATTCGGTGCATGTAATAAGGAATCAGATTTCTTTTACACTCCTTTAATCTAAAATATTATATATATGTTATATCTATATTTTGACACTGAGTAATAATATTTGTGTTTGAAATTCCTTGACTTTTTAAATGTTAACTAGGTCTTACTGTTCAACATATTTCCTCAAATGTGTTAGAAGAGGCTTAGAACTTTGAAATTGCTATTATATAAATTGTAATTAAATCAATTGAAAAGAGAGTAACTTAAGAAATAATCAAACGTTTAATAGCTTGAAGCAAATTTTTATTAATTTATTTCAAGAAATCTTGCCTTCAATAAAATTTTAAATCAATTTCTATACTCAGTCTAGTTAATTAAAAACGATTTTGGTTGAACATTGTTGCTCTTATTTTCCCTTCGGTTTTAATGCCAATTAATCAATTTGGGAGTATTCTTAGCACAACTAAATATAGGGAAAATTCAACATGTGAAAAATTAAAAATCAGATACTTTCTTTAAAATAATAGTTAACTTCCGAGATGATACGTCTTCTGAATTGCGTTATTTATTATAAGGTTAAAAATCACAGGGAAAAGAAAATTATAGTTGTAATACCACATATTATCGACAAACAACACGGTTCTAGCAATGACAAATTACATTATAATTTTCCTTTCGTAAAGTTAAAAAAAAAGTTTCGTAAAGTTAATTTTCCTTTCGTAAGATAAGTTAGCTCGCTTGAGAACCCATTTTCATGGTTATTTAAATATATGAAGACAAATCAAGAAGTTTCACTTTTCTTTTTATAATCTTGTCTTAACATATGAATACATTATCGAATAAAGTGTCAACATTAATTTATACTGATTGCCTTATTGGAGAAATAACTATTGAATATTAGTGTATTAAATATAATAAATAAAACTGTATAGTAATTTCTCGGATTAAAATTTTACAGTATTGTTAAATTTTTATCACATTCTCAAGCTTTCCCTCAATATATTGAATTTACTGAAAGACAATATAATTAACACAGAATCTCAAATTTTTGAGGATTATTTAAATTTTAGATGCGTGTCAATAAAATACTACTGTGACATATAAGTATAACAAAACAAAATGGATTGAATAAATTCAGGCGAAAATTCTGGCTTTAGATATATTCAGATAAGGAGTGAAATTTCAAGTTATTCTTCAAGAAATTCAGTCATTCACTATTATTTTTTCCCAGAGATAGAAAAATAATATATGTTTCTTATGTCATATTTTTAACTGAAAATAAAGTATGAACTGGGATTAACCAGTGTATTAAAGCAGTTTATTTATCTTCCTTAATATATCTACAGTAAATTTATAATCAGATAGGAGTGAACAAATAAATTGAGTCTGATTAATAATATTTAGTATTTACTGTCATGTAAAACAAAGTACATTTTTAGCATAACCTCCGATTTCAAGAAACGTTAATTTTTTTTAATTTTCTTGCTGTTATTGATAATTTATGTAATGAAACAAATATATCAAACATTACTTTATTTCCTTTCTTCATTCCTTAATTTCTAATTCAGGAATAAGGAATTATACACAAGAGGTGTTTATGAAGTATGACTATTGAGCATTTGATACTGAAAGATAACTTTTTTCAAAATATTTTACATAATTGCTTTCTGGACTGAGTCTTGGGAATAGATTGCCATCGTTTGTATCAGTCGCTTAAAAAATCTTTTTGTAGCTCAGTGTTGAAATGACTGACTGTATACCAATTCCCGTCAATTGTGAGTTGGGCAGGTTTGTTGAAAATTGTGAATTTCTGATTTTTGATTCTGTAGAGGGATTCTCATTATTGATTGTTTGCCTCCAAAAAGAATTGATTAGTTTTGAATGGTACAAATAATCTCTAAAATTCTATGGATACCAACACATGAAATAAAAGAGGGAATGTTAACAAAGAGAGTGTATTTATTGGGTGAAAATGCACCTCTCCAAAAAGACATTGTCACATAGCAATTTTTGGAATCATTCATTTTGTGCATCATCAACAAACCCTCTTATAATTCTGATCTGGCATCTTCAGATAACATTTATTTTACCTCTTTGCAGTCGGTTATAGACGGAAAGATGTTTTCTACCACCAATGAGGTCTGAGTACCCTCAAACTATGGGCATATAGGGTGGTGGGCGATTTATTTGAAGAATGTACAAGAAGACTCCAACCTCGACATATAAAGAACAATGAGAAGGAAGATGAATTCATTGAAAAATAGTGATTTACGTACAGACAGAAATTTTTAGAGTTTTCAAAACTATTAAACATTCTGTAATGAGATATTAATTATAAAGAATATTGAGGAGGACGATGAGAGACTTCATTGAAATATGTTTTAAGTACATGCAGGATGGAGTATGTAGAGTTTTATATACTAAATTTCTTAGCAAATTGAGTACTCTTTCTTTCTGGACGTCTGATATTTAATATAATTTAAACAACTTCAGTATATGGTATTTGAAAATTATAGCTATACTTTCATGTAATCGTCACTTTTTACCATGTTCTTTGGACATGATAGCCCAATGGTCATGGTTGCAAACTTACTCATAGTTTTCTTCCCATCGAGTCGTAAACTCAAGCCCTTATTCCAATAAAGTCTTTGTGGTGTTATCGGTCTAAATGCGTTATATCTGTTAATTTCCAAGTTCTCACATTTGCGTGGAAAAAAAAATCTGTACAGGAAAGTGTAAACTCAAGTGTCATCTTCGTCACACTTAACCAAGCGTCGAAAATGTGAATTTTTAGAAATATTGTCAAAGAATATTCTAAAAATTCACATTTTCTATTTTCAAAGAATAAGATGTTCGAAGTTAATGAAATAATCGTCGTGTTATTGTTTTGTTTATCCTTACTTTATGTTCGATTCATTGTCCTGTATTATAATATTTAAATTAATTTTAAATTAGTTAAAAAGTGATTTTATAGGTAAAATAATGTTATCGCAATAATAACGAATGTATACATATTATATGAAAAAGAAAAACCATATGTAGTGAAAATAATTAAAATACCTGAATAAAACACTGCATAAAATTTAAAAGAATGTATTTAGATTCTTAGTTTAAGAAAACAAATGACTTAAAACAGACTTAAAAAATTATGTCACAGATTTATTGCTTTAAAGGTGTCGAAAATAGAATTAGAATCGAAAATATTAAAATAATAAACCCTTTATTTTACCCATAATTAACTAATGTTCCTTGATTTAATTTAAGATTAACCACATATTTGATGACTCATGATATTTCCAAGACGTAAATAAAAAAAAAATAACAAGTACTTAGAAATAAATTTTCCCTGAAATTTCAGTTAAATCGACGCTACATTATTATTTTATGTAGACCCATTCTTACAGCAATTCGATAACGTTTCCAAAGATTTGAAAGATTCTCTAAACAAAAGTATCACATATTTAAAACCCCATTAGATCGAAATTTCTTCAAAGTCTGAAATTAATTCACAGAAAATATCAGATGTGAAATGAAATGAATTGTTGCAATGAAATTTGATACATGCACCTAATCCTATGTCACAGGGAATAGTGTAATGAAAAAAAATGAATAAATAATAGGTAAATAGACACTTTTAGACAAAGGAAATCAATGACTATAATTTTGTGTACATCTTAAAGCGTAGAAGAATTGAAAAGAAAAATGGAAATTCTGCACATATTTTATGCAATTATGATACTTTTACAAATTAGGATGTGAAGTGACATTAAAAATTTTCACTTTGTCATTATGCCTTATTCTGCTGTTACAAAGATAAAAGAAATATAATTCATTTTTCTAATTATTTTTAATGTTTATATGGAAATTAAGGTAAGAATTTTTTAAGTCTCAGGTTTTTTTTTTTGGCTCTATTTTTGAATTAAATTCCATACATTTAGTTTGTAAAAAATTGTTTACTTTCATTTTCTTTAAGAAAATAGGTCACGATACTTTAATTTTTATTACATTTGTGTACAATAAATTAAATTTAATTGATCAAAACATTGATTTTGGTAAATTTAATGTAATTTTAAGTTATTGAAAATTTACAATCAAAATTTTGGTATTATATGAAATTTTTATTCTAGAATTACTCATAGAATTATATATATATATATATATATATATATATATATATATATATATATATTGTAGGATTCACCGGACTAAAAAAAACTATATAGGTGGCGCTCTCATCGACATAAGTAGAGACAGAACTGAACAACAATGGCGAGAGAAGAATGGCGACTGCGACCGGTAGCATGACGAACAAAAATGGCATTAAACAACAGTTAAATGTCTAGAGTTAGTGAGTTTTAAATATTGTTTTAATTGTGTGTGTTGTGTGGCTGTTAAAAATAAATAAAATCTTTAGCCATTAAAGATTGATTGATTGATTGTGTATCTGGCAGTGAATGAAATCTTCAGAAATGAAACTAAGAACTTACAGTGGACTAACAAAATATTACTGGCGCAGTCGAGTAGCATGAAGATTTCGTTAAAATCCAAGTAAGAGGGAGTCCACACTCACAAATTAAAATTATTATTGGTTGTATTATAATGTAAAGAGAGTGCATTATTAATAGCTGTAGTTCGTTTTGGAAAAGATGATATGTTATTGTAGTAAAAATAAAATAATTTACAGTCTAACTTATTTATGCTGATTCGTCCGAATTCTTAGTGTGAAAAATGTTTTGATTTTCTGCAATAAAAAACATCTTTTCTTTACTGATTTAAATTGAGAACGTCCTGTTCTAATTATATCATCTGTTCCAAGAGATTTGAAAAGATATTTTTATTTATGTTTCATCAGAAACATTGTGAAATATTAAAATACTTTGATCAAATGAACATCTGTTCAAATATTTTTCTTTGCTTTGGTTTCATCAGACACGTTATGAAATATTGGTATATATTATTTCTATTTTTATTAAACATCAATCCAGGTATTGTTTGTGTTTAATCTGAAACCTTATGAAATGTTAGAATATAACTATATTTTTAATTGAATATCAGTTCATATAATTGCTTTGAAAGTAAAAATTTTGTTGAGTTTAGGTATCAATAACTAGAAAAGAGAGTAAGAGTGTTTATGCTTCATACGTCAAATTGATGGATGATTTATGGTATATCCTCTGTAACATATTACTTAGTGGTTTGAAAAGAAAAAAAAAAGATATATCCATTTCTTTTCTATGCTTGTATTACATTTAACAATAACTCATTATCATTTTAACCATGCTGAGTACGCAAAAGTAAATAAAATAGGAGAAGAGAGACATAGTTCAAGGTTTTGTGCTGAATGTTCGATTTATGCGAGTGTTTTTTTTTTTTATGGAATTAAGTGTAATAACTGTTTTTTTTTCTTTTTAAATACTATGAAAGATTATTGTGTCTGCTAAGTAGAAATTTTATTTTGAGCATATGATTTTTTTTTAATTTACTTGAAGAGTCAGGTAATCAAATATGTTTTAAATCATAGTAATAAATTCCTTTTTATTATTTCTGCTAAAAGGTTGATGGTATTTTTTATTTTTATTTATGTTGTGGAAGTCATATGAACGAAGATATTTATTTATACGAAGATTTTTTATTGTTGTGACTTATAAAAATCTTTAGGAGTACACATTCTAAGACGTTAAGATATTATTTTATGTGGCACAATACTTTATTATTATTATAGTAATAATATATTTGGTTGAATTTTTCATTTTGTTCTATGTCATATGCAAAGTTAGCATCCAATGTTACTTACTAGCAAAGGTTAGCAAACTTTGCGTTAAAGAAGTACGAAACAATTTTTTTTTTTTTAGATAAAAAAAATAAATTGTTATTATTAAAAATTAAGCACATTTTTACTTTATGAATTAGAGTGTTTTAGATTGATTTAGGATAATTATAATAAGGTGCGAGATGACATTTTTAGGAAAGGGATTAAAGGCAGACTTGCAGATTATAGCTACGGAAATGGGGTTTGAAGATGTCCTTAGTTTAAAAGTCTTTGAGTTATGAGAGACTATCTTGAATAATAAAAACTTCGACGAGGAGTTTTGTAGCGAACAATTAAGCACTATTATAGAAGAACGCAAGAGAAGGGAAGAGATGGAATTAGTAGAGAGAAAAAGAAAAAAAGGGATGGAAAGGAAGAGGAAGATCGAAATGGATTTCGAACTCCAGAAGAAACGAATCGATTTGAAATTAGGAGGGAATGAACCAGGACAATTCAAGATTGATTTACATAAACTGACTCCGAAGTTTGACTCTAAATCTGACGATATTAGTTTATTCCTGGTATCATTTGAATGTCAAGAAAAAAGTCTGAATTTGCCAAAAGTGTGTTGGGAGACACATCTGATCAGTATTCTACCTTCGGATATTGTAGGCCTTATTACTCGTGAAACAGAAAAGGATGCCGCTGATTACAAATTTGTAAAATGGCTATTATTTCAACGATTCAAGTTGAGTCCAGAGAAATTCCGGCAGCTGTTCGTGAAACACCAAAAGAATCCCGATGGTACGTGGAGAGATTATTATTTTCAGATAAGAGAAATTTTTGTGAAGAATGGCTTAAGGGCCTAGATATTCAAACCTTCGACGACCTTAAAGATCTACTCATAGCAGACCAAATGAAGAAGAAGGTGCCAACTGAGATTCGCGAACACTTTATTGATGAATGGACAAAAATAAAAACTCCAAAGGTGCTGGTTGAAAAATTTGATGAATATGAGGATGTCCATGGAAAAATCAAACGGCCTGCAGTGCCATTTGTTAATAAAGAGAAACCTTATTGTAAGACCCTCCCTTTGAATACCCGGAGCCCTCTACATCAGTTGGAAGGGAGAGACGTAAGAATTAAAAAGGGGATGGCCAATTGCAAATACAATAACCATTTCAATGACAACAGCTATCAAGCGCATTATAATCAAACCCGGATCATACCTACATGTTACACTTGTGGCAAAGAAGGTCATTTCTCAAGTCATATGGTGCGTTATGGAAAACATGCTCCGGATCCTCAAAAGAGGTAAACTATGTCAAAGTTACTGAAACCAACGACCAAAAAACAGTTACGAGAACTGCTTGGCTTATCAAACTATTATCGTGATTATATTAAGAACTTTTCTTTTATTGTTTTGTCCTTGACAAGTTTAACTAAGAATAATATTCCAAATAAAATTCCTTGGGATGACACAGCTGAAGAATCTTTCCAATGTTTGAAGAAAAACTTAATCGAAAGGCCTACTCTTCATACCCATGTGCTGAACTGCCCATTTCAGCTGTATACAGATGCTTCTGCTACTAAAGTCGGCGCATGTCTCGCACAGAACGATGAAAATGGAATGGAACACCCAATTTCATTGTACAGTAAGAAATTAACCAAATGCGAAATGAACTGGTCCACGATAGAGCCAGAGACCTATGCCGTGCTAAGTGCATTGAAAAAGTTTAACCGTTGGATCTTCTGATCTCAAACACAGGTTGTGTCTGATCACAACCCACTCACATTTTTGACCAATGGACAACCACATGGTACAAAATTAGCTCGTTGGGCCTCAGCCATGCCACGTTATGATTTACGGATTATATACCGTAAGGGGGAAAACCATGGCAATGCTGACGCCCTCTTTGATGATTAACCTGAGTTCTTTGAAGTACTTATTTCAATATTAAAGTATATTCCTATTTATGTATATATTTAGTAAATTAGTGTGAAAATAATAGTCTTATTATATATTCATGATTATAAAGCCTTATTTTATTGCCTTATTTTCAATATATTTGTGTATTAATGATCATATTTAACTCATGCTTCATGTGTTTTAAAATTAGACAGTGCACTCTCTTCAACTAAGGTTAAGGTATTTGTTTCAGAATTAGGACTTTTTCTTCAGTGTGTGACTAAACTCTTTCTTTTAGCACCTGATCATTAAATATGACGCATGTGCTTCAGTTGGTCTGGCGTGTAAGATTAACCGGACTAAAAAAAACTATATAGGTGGCGCTGCTGTGGATATAAGGAGAGACAGAACTGAACAACAATGGAGAGAGGAGAATGGTGGCTACGACCTGTAGCATGACGAACAAGAATGACATGAAACAACAGTTAAATGTTTAGTGTTAGGGAGTTTTAAATATTGTGTGTGTTGTGTGGCTGTTAAAAATAAATAAAATCTTTAGCCACTAAAGATTGATTGTGTATATGGTAGTGAATGAAATCTTCAGATATGAAACTAAAAACCTACAGCGAACAAAAAATAATATTTATTTATACATATATGATTTTTTTTCTTTATAATATTTTGTATTTTTTTCCCTTAGAATAATATGATTAACTTCATTTTTTAATTTAAATATGTTGTATTTATAGATTTTTTAATCATAATAATGCTTTTAATACTTATTTTTATAGGTAATAATTTCTAATTTAGTATATAAGATTTTGTATAATTTAAAATTATAATCTAATTAACATGAATCATTATATACATCCTCATATGTATATATTAAGAAAATTGCTTACACTTCCTCTTTCACCAAATACGTGTATTCACTGAAATCTGTTTGACTAGGTATTTAATTTGCAACTGAAGTACTTCTAAATCAATACTATGGAAATTCAGCAAGCCTTCAGAGGGCTTCACAAATGGCCTTTTAAAACAGCCTTTTGTGATCAAACAATTGTTTCAACATCATTCAAACCCTATTCAAAAGACTTGTAAGAAATGTAGCATTTTAGAGTGATGCCCTATTTCTGTTCAGAACAATGTAACAATGTATTGAACTAGAGACATAGTGAAGTATTGAATATGCTCTAAAGGAGTTTTAAATGTTTAACTGAAATTTTCTTGATTTTGTGTCTTCTAATTGGGGAACAAAATATTTATTCATGAGAATGGAGTCAAGATAATTCATCATTTGAAAGTACTATCATGTTTTTCTGCATTAGAAATCCAAAACGAATAAGAATTATTAACGTATATATGTTTAATGTATTCTCAATCCTGATTTAAATGGTTTCCTGTTACATGTCTTTAAATATTGTAAAAATTGGTCATAATGCTGTTTTTTCTGCATGAATATTTCCTATTCCATATTTTTAGTATTGTACATGATTAAAACTATTTCCTTTTTCCATTAAGTTTCTATTCAGACATTTTTGGCAATATTTAATTTAAATTATTATGGTTATGAAATTTGAAAAGAGATGAAAATAAATATTTAATGAAAGTAATTACGATCATATCAAAATTAATATATTACATGTTTCGTTAACTTGTTTTGGTATAAACCTGAAAAATTTAAAATAAAATCGTTTTTTTTGCAAAAATATGATACTTGAAAGTATCAGTACTTAAATTAATATTACGTAGATATTTATAATCCGTTATTAGGATATATTGAAGGGCTTACCATTTGTAATTTCGAATCGTTAGACATTATAATCATTAGTTTCAAACTTACAACATACTGGGTTAAAACTGTTTATGATAGATTTAATATGAAGCACTAGTGACAAAGTAAATGTATTGTGAGGTAAACTAGCAATATTAATATATCGCCATAATTCCGGATGTCTTTCCTGATCAAGGGTGTACGAGAAAATGTTAAAATACAGGTTTCACTTTTAGTATCCAATTATATACTTTCCATTCTCAAAATTAATGTGATTAAACAGAGCGCAATATATCAGACGATTTGAATTCAACTCTAAATCTAATGAAATTAATTTATTATATTGTGAAGGAATTAGACTGCATATTTCGCTAATATGTTAAAACATTTCTTAAATAATTTTGTTAGCTCTTCTACCTAAATTTCAGATAGTTTCTGAACATTTTATGCAAATAAATAGAAATGAAAAGTTTATTTCTGCAAATATGTGTTATATATTATCTTTCAGAGAGTTCTTCAAATCAATTTACATTTCAGAGCCTAACAAAGGAAATATTTGATAAAGTATATGGTTGTTTCTCAGCAACGTGTAATAGGTTTAAGATATTTAAGATCATTAAAAAAAACGCATTTATAAAACATCAATTAATGTAACAGAATATTTATATCAACGATGCTAAATTTTAATGGACCAAAAACAAACCAATTGCATTGTAGTTTTTGCTTCAAAATAATATTCATTTCTTGTCATATTTTGTTATAATAAATGTTTCACATTTTGAAATTATTATCTACAAAGTCGTTTTGTCTTGATTGATTTGTTTCAAAATTGCACGGTAAAAAAATTTGATTCATCTAAATTGTCAGATACGTGCGAAATACTTAACTTCATGAATTGTGTAAATTCTTATTATAGAGAAGGAATTGCAACTATTTCCAACTAACTTAAAAGTATTATCGTTAGAATGATTTCATATTAAATAAGGATTATGAATAATTCTTTGATTTAGTTTTGATATTCATTATATTTCGAAGTCAAATGATTAGATACACGAAATATAACTCTAATATCCCTTATAATAATATTTTACCATTTGATACCTAAAAATGCATGAGTCATTAACAAAATCACAAAATCACGCAAGACTGTGATAGAAAATATGTATAAGGAAATCTACAACTCCACTTTGTAAAACTATGCAGATGATGCCATCTTTTCAAACCTGACGGGATGACGAAGAAAAACTTTCAGACATGCGTATAAAGTGATTTCATTCATTTCACGCATTCATTTATGACAAGTTCTCACTTGGTTACATATATTTGCATAAAGCATATGAGAGCATCTTTTTCATCTAAAGTTAATCAACAAATGATCATCACATTTTGTTTTAAGCTGCGAAACTCAGCCAAAGAGAAATATATGCAATACTTAAAATATAAGTATGCTGAAAATGCTATGAGTCTCTCTCGAGTATTCGAGTAGATTTCAAGATCTTAAGCTGCAATTCTTGCCAGCATCTTCAAACCGCTTTAACCCATATGTCGAGTGATTCTCCGATTCGCCCAACCTGCCTCTTTCAATCCAATGATACGACCTCTTTCAAACTCTGACAGTTGCTCGAATCCAGTGGCGTGGTATTTTTTCAGTCGTTGAAAGGTATTCTAAATCACAATGCAACAGAAGATTTGACCAACAGATTGAGAATCGCTTCGTACATACACCAGCTGAGTGCGCAGTTCCTATGCGCTGTAGCTCCTGCTATTCATTCATTGGATACCAAATTTTAATATTTTGCATGTTCGATTTAAATGTCTTTGTATACGAAATATCATTATAATCTGGCAACGAATTATTGGTGCGTAGTTTTTTTTTGTTATAGAGTGTATACACACACACACACACACACACACACATATATATATATATATATATATATATAAAATCAGAAATAAAATAAACTATTAAGCAGTATATAAGACTATTAAAAATGCAATTCACTTCATATAGGGAGAAGATTCGATTCCTTAACGATAATTCAAAAAGGAAGGGTTGCTAGATGAAAATAACTATGATTGCCCCAGAAAACCATGTAAACAAGGTTAACCTTCTCAAATATTTATTTTTTTTCAAATTTGTAGAGTCATCTCGACTTAGCTTTGAAATTAACACTGAAACAACTGACAGTATCACCCTCATGTACCATATTTCACTGTTTTAGCACTAGATGATTTCCTTATCTGCTATATCTGAGCAGGAATTTATATGAGAATTACCATAACTGTATTTTTAACTCGAAATAAAATCAAATGCAGTGATATAACGAAAACATTCAAATATTAATAATTATTTCATAAGAAAAAAATTAATAAACATTCAATGTTATTTTTATCTCCATAAACATTAAAACTTTTTTTAGCTATTTTTTTTATTCGGAGTAGAGAATAACGATGGTTTAGGAAATAATAATCAAATTTCTTTAGTAATTATTTCAGCCTCTATCATCACAATATTCGCTATTTTTAAATGGCAATTGTACCCAAAATTTCATCTTCGAGATGCAAATGAGTTCTGTGAAATAGAATTTAATATCTTTTTTGTTGAATTTAAACAAGTTTTTATTTATTTAGTTTTTAAAAAAATGTTACACATTCTGATGAGATAGATTTGGTTCATATTTGTTACGTAATGAGGAAGATTCATTACATTATTAATTCTTATGAATATATGGATGAGTTTAAAATAACTTTTCAACCAAAAGATTTTCCATTGTATGATAAATTTACTATTATTTGTTATTTTATTTCCGTACTAAACTTTTGCTAAATGAGAACAAAAACCTCTAGATTTTTCTCTTTAGCTAGAGGGAAAAATCAATCATAATTCATGATTTTTTCAGCTTCTAACTAATCCAGAAAAATTGTTCCGAAAATGTTTTCAATCGTTCTTCAAGCAAATGTCTTTCATTTCTAAAAATAGTTTCTTTAAATCATTCTTGAACGCTATGCAGAGACAGATTCTGCACTCGTAGAAACGTAGCTATTTTCATGAAAGATTATTTTTATATAATTAATGTTACATTTTATCTCATTGTAAGGGTAAAAAAATAGGGAAATGTAATAAATGTATTTTGCAAATTAAAAAAGAGCTTTTGATTTAAATTAAAACAGTATATTAAGCTTCATAATGAAAATTATGCAAAAAGTAAACTTATTCAAAGAAAAAGTGTTTTTCTACACTTTGAATAAATACTTGAATGTGTTTTGTGTGTCTCCATTAGACCACTAAAATAATAATTTCCAAAAAAGATAATGATGTGAGAAACATTTATTGTATGGTGATATCTTTTCATACAAAATATGGAGCAAAATGTATATCTGACAGAACAATTCATGAATAAGTAATTTATCAGGCATTTAATTTAATAAATAACATTGCTGTTAAAGACCGCATGCATTTGAAGACTGCCACTTCAGGGTATGATCATAATCTCTTTGAAGTGACTCAGATTCTTCAAATGAACTCTGTGAAGTATGTGTAGTCAACTATAAACATAAAATTTGATTCATTATGAAATTAGAAAATTCTAACTTCAACTAGAAAATTGGCAATGTAATTTCATTATGATATCTTCGTACATAATGTTAAATCGTCATTTAACCCCTTAACTGCCGCCGGCGTATATATACGCCTCACTCAACCGATGCGTTCACTGCCGCCGGCGTATATATACGCCTTTCCGAAGTACGATCCTTTGCATTGCGCTAATATAAAGAAAACTACTCCCACGACCTTGGAATGCCATAAAATGACCTTAACAAAGTTTGAAACGGATGTTCTTATTTCATACAAGAGGGGTAGGGTATTGGTAAAGGGGATTTTTCTGAAACGGGAAAGTTATAGCTGTGCAGTTTTGCTTCTGTTTCTGTTTGAGTAGGTCGTGCTTTTTTTATTCTTCTTTTGCTTCCGTTTTCGTTTATTGTGCGAAATAGAAGATCTTTTTACGAAAATGTCTGACAGTGATGAGAGTGATTTAGATGATTATTTCCCATCATCTTCAGGATCAGAAACGTCGGAATATGATATTACGTCAAATGAAGAGGATTCTGATTGCGACTATTCTCTGAAAGACGCCTGACGTTGGGTACAAATGGATACAAAAAATTTACAGAAGAGAAGAAGACAGAAGAGGTATTATATAACAATATTTTGCCACCTGTTGGATATGGCTATTTGGAATGCCTTCATCTTACGGGAAAAGAAGCTTCCAAACATTGACAATTACAATTTCCGAATGAATTATGGTGGAACGCATATTAGAAAAATTCCATGTTACCACACCACGATCTGCTAAACGACAGAAGTTACAAAGCGATTGTCCTTTATGACTTACTGGTAGACACTTTCCGGACTTAGTACCATCAAAGAAAAATGCATCGAGAAAATGTATTGTTGGTTCAAAAGCAAAAGTTCGTCGTGAAACTCGCTATCAATGCAATGAATGTGATGTTGGTTTATGTGTTCAACCTTGTTTTAGGAAATATCACACAGCAGATAACTTATAACATCTATTTGATTACACTGTTATTTTATACTTTAAATTTTGTACATTTTTTTTCATTTTCTATTTTCTGTGAAAGTAAAAAGGTTTTATGTTGCAAAACGCAACCCTTTTTTTCCTCCAATACACCGCATAACTACGCTCGCCCGTATGAAAAACGGTGGCACTGGGGAGCGTATCTCGTAAGTTTTCCTCGGCAGGTAAGGGGTTAAATAACTTCCCCGCATTATTCAGAGCCTTCGGAAAAGCAATTTTGCTATTACCATATCTTTCTATGTATCTTTAATATTTTTCTTCGCTTTTATATAGCTTGATTATATCTGATTACAATACTACTAATTTGCATAACCACGTTTCATTTAGCTGAGTAGCAGCTGAACACTTAAATATAAAATCAGAAAAAGAAACCCCAAGATGTAAGTTGAGAAAGTTTCACTCATGTTATAACCTTTTCTAACACTAATTCCTCCGATAAAGCAAGCAATTGTGAAATATTGTGTCTAGAAATATTACACTGTTACGACAGGCTTAGTTTGAGTTGCTAACATGAATTTATCGCTACATTTTAGACTATTTGGATTTCAACTACTTTTAATTATATCACTAAGATAACGAAATCATTAAATTAATTTCTCAAGAAAAACAGTTTTTCGGAATTATAGAACTCTGAGGATATTATTTCAAAGTAAATGCATGAATCGAATTTGAAATACTTCCAAAAAGAGAAATCTCTCTTAGCTGTAAAAGTAATTAAATAATTCGTATGAAAATGATCGTTATAATTGATAACGTCAGTTTCCTGACTGTTTCTACGAAATAGAGATAATAATGAACTTTGTGTTGAGTTTCTATATTTGGAAGTTTGACACATTAGGAAAATGTTATTTATATTTATTTCTGAGTTAGTGTTGTAATTAACTCAGAAACAAACATTATTTTTAACTTCCTAAAGGGATAAATACGAAAGAAAAGTGTTCCTTAATAACCGCGGCTCTTGCGGAATGCTCCAAGGTTTGAACAGGAAAAAATATTCCTGGAAAATCAATGTTTTTCGCAGCTGTTGCTCTGAATATTTATTATCATAACTTTTCTGCTATTTGAGAACTGTTTCCCCCGATTATTAGTCAATAGATATTCCTTCGCTATTATCGAACTGCCATATGTTGCGCGTATAGCATATTTTCTTTTACTCTCATAATTCTAAACGGTATTTAAGCATACCCCTGCACTTTTACCAATGTTAATTAGTACTAAACATCTGGATAATGATAATTTGCTCCGCAACATGTTTTGAAAGTTCGACTGTGAATATTAATCATATTCCTTTCCAATTAAAAAAGTTCTCAAAACAATAAAGAACATTTTCGTGTTCAATTTAGACACACTTGTATTTAATTGAAATAGGCGGTCGGGGATACCAGTATTTAATAATCTAATTATTTGTGATAATTGGTATGGAAGTGAACTTAAAATGATCAGAACTGTGTTATTCTACAAATTTGTTTGTTACGAAATTGTATTTGTAAATGGGTTTTTTTACTGCTTTTGAACAAAATTACCGTAGCCAATAGTTAAACGTGTTGCTTTTATGCGACGTTAAAAGCAATCAAAATTTAGATGAACAATTATAGGTTCTCTGGGCATTTCCTTTGTCTCTCAAGTGGACTACTTACTATGATGTTTGATATGAAGAATTGCCTTGTAAAGTACTGTGATATATGTAAATCTACATTACTATTTTTAAGAGCGTTGAGAGTTGATAAAACAATAGAGTGTAAGTATTAGAGAGATTCATTGCAATGCTATTCTGGTTGGAGCAACTATGAGCCAGCAGAAGTCTACTTGAACTGGATTTGAAATCGAATATTTAAGTTACCCAGATAAGTATAGAGTTTCTACTATAATATTTAGGTAAGTACAGGATTAGTTAATTACTCCTCATTATTAATTTATCTTAATTTTGATTTTTCAAGTCGGAACAAATGGTTAAAGATCTTTTGATTCTATTATTAATATTACTGCATTATGCATCTTAATCTTTAAGGAAGACAATTCATTACAAGAGGGCACTTCTTGAACAAATAAATATTTATAATGAATTATTTTTTTAATAATTTTTATTGAATGACTTGTTATTACGAAATGAAACCTCATTATTATTTGAACAGCGGTAATGATCCTAAATTTTACTAGGA
>BMAW01017506.1:0-10342 GCA_019974015.1 Nephila pilipes
TATATATATATATATATATATATATATATATCTGCATATATATATATGCAGAATAATTCATTATTATATTGTGGGTTGTAAACTTTAATAGAAATTTTAAGTTATCAAATTTTTTTAATGTAACATTCAGAAATAGATTACAACATGTTTATAGTACTTTAATTTAATTATGCACGAAAGTGGAACATATTACCTATGAACAAAGTAACTTGTTTTAAATAAAAACATAAAACACTCGGATTTTGTTTCGAAATTCACCCACAGCCTTTTTCTTCACTTATTGATAGAAGTTACAAAAATTCTATGAATTTAATACGATTTAAAACATCTAAATTAACGATATTAGAAAACTTTTTATTTTAAATTAAAATCTCCGCACACATACAACCAACGAGAAATTCTCCCGTAATACAAAACTATTCTCCTATTTCAGTTAGAATTTTAATTTAACCAACGGGAAATTCGCAACTGCCCCCATCAAAATACGTATGCAGAAATTTTACACTTGAAATACTGAATTGTGCTTTATTCCTTAATATGCTAGTGCTAAATTAAACAACGCTTTCTGAAATAAGCATAAAATAAAAAGAAATCTAAATTAAATTAATTCTTCCGTTTCTTAATGAATTGAATTCCTTTCTGTTTATTGTCCAATTTCAAGAAATGGCTTTCAGCATATCAATCGTTTGACCCTCTTTTCAGCGTTTATTACGGAATATATGGTCGTTGTGCGAAATAAAAACCATCGGAGCTTCGCCGAATTACACAGGGAAAAATGTTTAAAAGAAGGATTTAACGAGGATTGTTAAAGGGCATGAAACCGTATAAGAATTTCATGAAACTATGCTGAAATTTCAAAAGAGGAAAAAATAATATTTTAAAGAATTTTTTATGCGTGTTTCCTTGCTGCAAAATTTTTGGTCTTAAGATTTTCTACCTTGGTAATTGCTCCTTGTTTGGATTGAGATATTTCACCCTCTTAAAATTTTTAATGTAATTTGATTTTTTTACGCAATTCTTTATCAAAACTGGGTATATATTAAGCGAGATTAATCTTTCTCTCTTTATTTACCTGAAAGAAGAAATTTAAGTATGCAATTTTATGCCAAATAATATAAGATACTATTCTTACACTATAAGATTTGTATTTTCACAGTTAAGGAAAGAATCAGGAAAGTAAAGTACTGATACAAAAAATTTTACTTGTAAATTCTCTAACAAAAAAAAAAGTGTCGAACTTCTGACATCTCTAGAACGCGGCATAAGAAGAAAAAAAAAAATTAAAAATTGGCTTTGTTAATTTTTTTAGCACATTTTAACATGTGCTAAAGTATTTTTACTTCTGTTAAAACTTCGAAAAATTAGAATGATTGAAAATAAATATCAATAGACATAAAATAAGTGTACTTTCAAGAAGACTCCACAGACACAATAACTAACAAGTAAAAAAGATTAGTTTAGTTCAGTTTATTAACGTTAGTTTTTTTTATTAACGTCGCACTAGAAGCAACACGAGCGCTATTGGCGACGGACCTCGTAATTTTGAACCATGGTCAAGTGACGAGGACAACACCTGAACTGGCTCCCCCTCTCCTAACATCCACACCACGCCAACGGGAGGGCTTTGGGCCCCGAACAGATTTAACGTGCATCAGCCCCGGCTACACGGCGGGACTTAGGCGGCCAAGGATCGAACCGCGACTGAACGAAAACCGCTCGTCGCTAGTCCACGACCTTGACCACTAGGCTCGAGCAGACACATCATCGTAGTTAAGACATCAGGGGTTATGTTTACGTAGATATAAATCGAAAAGTTGACTCTTTGAAAGGTTTCCAATTGTCTGCATTAAATTTCATTAAAAATATTGCCTGTCCACGTTCAATGGTCCTCGTTGTAATATTAGCACTTTCGAAAATAATAACCAACTTTTATAAATTAATGTTCAATTTATTTAGAATTATTTTCCTAATAAACTTAAGATATATAAGGCGTTTTCACACTGCCACTTTGTTAGACGTTGTGTGTTTGTTTATTCTACCTCATGGCGGATGGTTGCCGTTGTTGAAGACGGCTAGCCATAAAAACGGACTATCTTTGGCGGTTTATCACTTGTGTATGGCTAACGGGAAAGTACTTACGTCTTTGATGATGTAGCAGATCCATATATAAGCCAATATTACTAATTTAGCTCAGAAAATGCTCAACATTTATTTCACTAGATTTGGGCTAGAAGAGCGTTCCGCGCTCTAGGCGCCCATAGATCATTCAACGTCAACGTTAGCTCAGAAAATGCTCAAAAGAAATTCTCAACTCATACATGAAAATATACGATTGTTTAAATATCCCGAAACAAAACAACGGCTTCTAACAGTCTTTAAATATCTTCCGATTGATTTGACCCTATTTTCAACCATATTTTTCGGATTTCTGATTACATTTAAAAATTAACTTTATAGATCAATTGGTAGATAAAAAAAATTACTTAAGGCACCCGTCTACTGCAATTTTAATTTTGTGGAGCACAGCGTAATTCCAATGGAATTTCTACTTACCTTATCAAATCTAGACTATTTTATTTATTTGAAAGTCGAAAAAGTGCTTTCGAAAGAATTTAAAAAATGAAGGTTTCTGCTGAATTATAATTTCGAAAATATTTTAGAATATTTTTTATAACCCAGAAAACCCACAAATGAATCATTAAAATAACGGTTAAAATATTCTTAAAAATCGGTGGAATATGCAATGCCGCAGAAAGCTTTATTTTTTATGTTCTTCTGAAAGCACTTTATTGCATTGAAATGGATAAAATATCCTATATTAGAGGACGAAAGTAGAAATTCCATAAGACAGAAGCCGCAGCGCATACATGAGATTTATTTGAATCCAATAGTCTTAAAGAAAATATTCATTTATTTCAATATTTTTGAAAACTAAGGTTATTTTTGGAGAAAGAGCTCACGAGCGATGAAACATAATCTTTCTAACACATCAATCAATAACTCCCGAGACTAACATTGAAAACAACATTTTTTTTGCAAAATTTTTTTTTATTCATCAACATAACACCTTTTGTTAATCACCTTTTAGGGTGATACAATCGTTCCAACGCTTTTCCAAATCTTTTTTTTTTTTTTTCCGCAAGAAATCTTTTTTGTTGCGAGTAAATAGCGATAAACAGCTTTCTGAATCATCGACTCGTTACTGTTTTTGTTCCATCGAAAGCAATCGCGGCACCCACTTGGAAAAAACCCTTTTCACTTCACTTCAAAAATCCTTTTTCAGTAAATACACTTCTATATGATATCTGTGTCATCTCAGCAATCTCACGGAGCTTCACTTTACGATCTTTCATTATAATTTTTGTCACTTCACTCACATTTCCCGGTGTAACGGCTTCCACAGGTCTACCCGAGCGTTCCGGCGTCATTTGTGTCGGTACGACCACGTTTAAACTCGACAAACCACCGACAAATCGTTGCTTTTGATGGACAAGAGTCCGGGTAACATTTTTCAATCCATTGTTTCGCTTGCACGGTGTTTTTACCCATTAAAAAACAATGTTTTATCAGAACACGAAACCCGGTTTTTTCCATTTTTTAAACAAACTACAAAACGACTTTACTCCAACCTCGATAACTCAGCTGTTTCTGGTCCGATCGACTTAAAATTTTGACACATTTCAAGCAAAGGTTAGTACTCTAGAAATAAATGGTTACTGGTTTACTACGAGCGCCATCTCTGGGTTAGTCTCGGGAGTTATTGATTGATGTGTTATTTTAAATATATACACAACCCCTCGCGGTCATATGTGGTTAGTATCAAATATCCCTTTTACTTTTGATCTTGATTCCGAGAAGCAGACGTCATACGGCAGATACTTTAAGTGGTAGCCGATATCCGCAAAAGGACGTGGTAATAAGAACTAAAATACACGTGCGGCCTATTCATCTGTCGCGGATATGGATGAAAATGGCGTCTTAAGGGCCCCATCATGACCGAAATCGACCACTAAAATCAGTACTATCGGGGAATTATATCAGTTCCGAAGAGGAATCAGTATTCCTTAATCCATTTTCGAATCCTCTTGAGTATGAGAGGACGAGAGTATTTTTCTAGAGTGGAGTGAACCAATCGCAACTTAAGAGGAAATGGAGTGTATACGTTTTTTAGATGGAGGTCAGAAAATTCGAAATCTAATGGAATAGTATTTTTAACGTTTCTTTCTTTCTTTTTTTTTTAATCTTGGAGTAAAACAGATATCTTTCAATAATAGAAGTACGAAAGTATTAAAAAGTTTCAAGTTAAAGGTATTAAGACTGATTAATGAATTAATTAAGGTATTTCGTTTTTTATAAGATTTCCGTCTTACAGCCATTTTGATATTGCAAGGACGCTTACAAACATTGACGTCGCAGAGATAAAAAGCTTGACAACAGAATGGGAGTTTCCGTGTTCAAAAATAACCAGTGCCGGCAACATTAACATTCACGTAAAAGCTATTAAATAATAATTATTATTATTTCTAAGACCTTCCAGAACATTCTTTACGTTTACAGAGCAGTGTGTTCTGGAATATTTTAATATACTATATAAACCCATGTATTTTCAGTCTGATAGAGTTCTCAACTTAGTGTAGCTGCTCTTAATCAAGATCATTTACATATCTCTATTGGTGTTCAATTCAAGCTGCTCCGGTATCTGCGTTACAATATAGTGAACCTTCCACCGTCCTCAAATATAAAATATTTTATCTATTTAGCATCTGGAAAAGGAAAAAAAATATTTGTTTATTGTTAATTTTATTTCAACATGTGATCACATTTCTTATGTATCCTTTATTTTATGCCCACGAGCTATTGTTGTCATTTTTTCAAAAAAAAAAAAAAGAAAAGAAAAGAAAAAAGAAAAAAAAGAACACGTTAGCACATAATAATGAAGGTTTATCAGAATTACAGTTTCCTCTCCACTTTTGTAAGCATTTCTTAAAGGTCAGAAAACTCACGGGCAAATCATCATCCAAACAGGCGTGAACGTAATTTGCAGTATCCTTCATTATTTCTATTTCGGATGTATTTCTTTGCATTTAAATAGATAAAACTGTATGGATTTGATGACGGAACTAGAAATTCCATAGGATTAACATTAAGTTCATGAAATCAAAATATCCGGTAGAAGGGAGTCTTAAGAAGTGATATTTATTTTTAAATTGACGAATGATGAAATATTCAAAATAAAAAAAAGAAACATTTTGTTTCTAATTTTTTGGAATATCACCTTGTTTCATAAGGGAGTTTAGTTTAGTTTTTATTAACGTCGCACTAGGGCTATTGGCGACGGACCTCATAATTTTGAACCACGGTCAAGTGACGAGGACGACACCTGAGCTAGCACTCCCCCTCTCCTAACATCCACACCACGCCAACGGGAGGACTTTGGGCCCCGAACAGATTTAACGTGCATCAGCCCCGGCTACACGGAGGGTCTTTGGCGGCCAAGGATCGAACCCACGACTGAACGAAAACCGCCGTCCGTGACCTTGACCACTAGGCTACCGCGGCCCCTATTTCATAAGGAAATATAAGTGTTTTGTGGAATGTAATGTAACTCGATTATTAAATTATATTAAAGCTTATTTGTGATCTTGGTACGCAGTCTTAGTGTTTCCACATCTCAGTAAAATCACTTATAATTTTGTAACCTACGGAATGATAGTAAAATATTTTTGAATTATAGGCTGCTTATCTCATTCGAAGTTTGATTTCGTAATTAAATTTCTGCAAATATTGTAGAAACTGTTCATACTGATTGGAATTTCAAATCACTGAAAAATTTTTAGTTGAAGGGAAAATATACTTTTTCGTAGTAAATGAACCTATATCAGCTACAGAAGAAAGGAGTATTCACTCGTATAAGTGTTTTTTCGATGGTTTGAAATTTAATGAGGGGTAGTTTTATTCAAGTTTTTTTTCTCCGTGAAAGTAAGACATGATCATTCGTTACAAGGAGTTTGTAAGTATTGAAATTGTTACGCAAAAGTGTTAAGAAAATAACTGTGCATTAATTATCGTTGTTAGTTTCTGGCACAGTAATTGCTCTTTAATCTTGCATATTTGGGGTCACAGCTAGGTCGGATTAGCGATTTTGCTGGATTATAGAACGTTAATATAAGTTTTAGTGGGAAGTACACAACAATAATTAACTCTAAATAAAACTTCAAGCCGTTGGAACATACTTTTAAGTCATTTACACACATTTCGAGCCTATGTAGACGATATGAATATTAACGAAGTATTTCATCATTCTAAGAACTACATAATTAGATTCAAACATAGGAAATTAATTTAATTGAATATTTTTGAATTGTTGAAAAAGACAGCAGAAAAGAAAAAAGTTAATACAGTACATTGATAGTTTAAGCAAGTTATGTCACGCTACTCAAGTCACATGATTATGTTTATTAATTTAATCAACCCTTGGAAAAAACTTGCTAGGTTTCAAGAACTTTTACTGCATAGCATAGTGTATATACACAGTTGTAGCATTGCGCAAAAGTGATATCTAACTCTCTAGGAAACATCAAACTGTACTGACATTAAAAATGAGATTTACGATTAATACTAGGTAAAAATGCGAACAGTGCTGTACGGCTCATCGTGTTCAAGGTCAACAAACTCCGCAAGGTACACGACAAATCGGAAAAACAAACAGTTTGATTAGTGCGGAATTATAGAACACCCTGAACCACATTGAATGCTGGTTACTGTATAACGTAACGTTATATATATATATATATATAACGTAACGTTATATATATATATATATAAACAATAGCATCTGGCTTGTTTAATAAAGCTTCCAAAGTAAAGTGTGTATTGTTATTATATCCTAAAAACATCTACTTTCACAATGAAAGAGAAACATGAAAAGATAGAAGGAATGAAATAGATAATGTAATTCAATAATTAAAATATGTAACACCTTATTTTACACATTCTGATCTTCCGTGTTAATTATTTCAGATCTCGGTATTTTTGTTAACACGATTGTGGACAATCGAACATTTTATTCTAAGATATAGCTTATTTGATGTTTACATGACTTTTCGCTTTTGAGCTTCTCTAAGCATTATGGAAGCTGTTGCTATTCCTTGAAATAGAATTCCACAATCCCGTCCAATTGTTTCCGTTAGTAAGACATGGATTATTAATTTTTCACTAGAAACCAAATCGACAATCAAAACAAAGGGTCAAATTCGGTAAATGTACTCCAAAGCAAGGAAATATGGTCTCGTAGACTTGAAAAATTATGGCACATTTTTTTTAGAATGCGAAGTCTTCATGTTCACGAACTTCTTAAGATTTTAAGAACCTTGTATATTACGAGTGAACGAGTGGAAGTAGAGATTAAATGGCGCTAGAACCAGACAGGCTAAACTGCACCAAACAAGATGTAACTGCGACTGTGACGTTGTGAGAAATAGAAAAAGATAAGAATTGGGTGACGAAAAGGAAGGTCGAAAATATAGAAGGATCGCTAGTGTACCTCGAGGGGGCGTCACCCATGTCCTGCATTTTCTAAAATCAATATACCGCATGGGAAAATCATTACTGTTCCTCGGAGTCATGATGATTAACCTAAAGAAAGTATGCCCCTGAGGGTACATTTTCGAAAGTGAATAATTTGAGTCTTACGTTCATTTAACATACACGGCAACACTTATTATTCCACACGACACATTTTATGTTGAATCGAGATTCGAACCAGCCACTCGAATTGAATTCATGATGCCCACGACTTAACATACAAAGAGAAAATGTGTGTCATTAAAAATATTTCAGGCAGAAGTAAATGAAATATATACTATGTATCTAACACATAAAGTGCATGAATTTTTTTAAACGTATCTCAATGGCACCTTTTATAACCGGAACGGATGCAATAATTGTAACATTTTTGTTAACTAAAGGTTACATTTAAAGTTTGAATTTGACAATTCAAGTAAGTTAAATGATATTAGCAATCCATCACAGATGCCGAACATTATCGACATCGACGCAAGAATTTAATTTTGAAATAGTTAGCATTAATTAGACTTCCATCAATAAGTCTGCTTTCATCAATCATCAGCAAAAGCTATTTTAAATGAAATTAGATGGTAATAGAACCTTCTTGATGATACTTGGTAACCCCTTAGTTTAATCCAGGTTTTCTTCGCTCTTTCGTTTCCGTTAGGTATCTAATTTTTGAGTGTGCTCGGAGATCATATAATCCGAACTTTAATGATAGATATTGAAAAGAGAGACCTTTGATGTTACAACTATATTTAAAAATTTAGAATGAATAAAATCAATGGCATAAATATATGTGAAATTTTATAATGAAAGCATTATTGGTTTAGATAGTCACGTTTCAAAATATTCATTTAATATCGGGAAAGAATTGGTTTCATTTTAAAATGAAGGCAATTAAAAATGCCAATGTAAAAAAATAATAGTTAGCAATTAAAATACATACAGTTTGGATATTATTTTAGCCCAAGTGCTGAAGATAGAAAACAGAATAGCGCCAAATCGAGCAATAAAGTCGCCGAATCTCGGATCTGTTAATGTCTGTTTCCATTCTATTGAGGATTTATTTCATGTAATCATATTTTTAGCGTAATTTGACACCATTTTTTTTTTTTTGTGTGTGTGTTACAAAGTCATGGGCAATTTTTTGATTGATTAATCGTTTCTTCACGTCACACTTGTAAGCAACACGAGAACCATTTACGATGAACTGCGTAATTTTGAACATCTGTCAAGTGACGAGGACGAACCCTGAGCTAGCACATACTTTCTTCAAAATCTCACACCACGCCTACGGGAAGACATGGAACCGTGCATCATCCCCACTTCTCATTGGACTCACTCGATTTATATATAAATCTCTTTGTTTTGGACAGAGTGCTCCCGGGTGTCCTACTTGTCATGTCCCATACACTGTTCAGCCCATTTTAATAGTCTGTTCGGTGTTTCTTCATCATCGTCGCACTTCTATTTTCATTCATCTATTTTTGCACATCTGACTAAGTGGAGGAAAAAACCCCCCGTATCCTGTATGCATTTATAAACCGAATTGGACTTTTAAATAACATTTAAGATATGACATTTTAATAATGTTTCACAATTTTTTATTAATCTGTATTTTTTTATATATATAATTTATAGCACTCAAGGGGATATTGTTTTAGTAGGATCACTTTTGGTGCACCAGATCACTTTTCAATTCTTTATCGTTTCCACTAATTTGAATTACATTTAGCTGATGTAATATTCAATTTAATAATCTATCATTTCCTTTAATTTTAATACCAGAAATGTTTACTATTTTCCATTTCTCGATATTTCATAGTTTACCTTAATTCTTATATTTAATTGAGTATTTTAATAATAATTAAAATAAAAAGCGCCCCTTGGGTGGCTAAATCTGTTCTTTGCAAAACTTAGCACAGAACGTTTTTATTCTTTAATTTGGTTTTAATGAAAGAAAATTTGTAGAATTTTCAACGAGTGTTTGGCGCAGCTTAACCCGAAACACCATAAGCAAACCATAAACCAAAGTTACCTCATAAGCAAACAATAACAATCACGGTTCAACGAAAACAACAATGGTCATAAGCTCTCACCTATGACCGTTGGGAACTAGGGGCCTTTATTTTGATACAGTTTAGATAATCTTAGCGATATTAGTTTACTTTACTTCAGATAGTTTGGCGATTTGTTTTAAAAGTCGCCAAAAGCACCAATCTGCACCTTCCATTTCATTTTAATCCGTATTTAATACTTACATCACTTTATCAGCAAGTTATAAATTCCTTTTAAGAACTAAAATTACAAATCAATCATAAATTTATTAATGATTTTGTCTTTTATTACCATTGTTTACTTTGACTCACCTCTTTGCTCCGATACAGATTTGTCGTTCTACTTTAAACACAAATAAAGTGAAATTTAAGTTCACTATTAGATATTTATTAATAGCTGAAGTGTAGTGTAATCAGTGTTGTTGTATACATCATGTTTTGTTACGTGTTAGCTATTTTGTACTTCTTTATCTTGTTTTGATCTTATTCTCTTAGTAACGTCATACTTTTACATGGTAAAAAAATGAGAAATTATATAAATTCCAATGCTGTAAAATTGAACACTGACAAGGTGAAATATTAATGATGGGTGAGGGGATGCAAATCTCTATTTCATACGAATTTTTGAAAACTGAACCTAAATGAAATTATTATTAATACAGATACTATTTAATATATATATATATATATATATATATATATATATGTGTGTGTTT
>BMAW01017507.1:7479-131330 GCA_019974015.1 Nephila pilipes
TGTAGTTGAACTACGCTCCATCCGAGCTGCAATCACATCATAAGAAAAACCATTTTCACAGAGGCCTATCATTCGTCCTCGTTCAAACTCTGTTACTTTCTCATATGGAACTCTCTGTCGTCTTAGAAGCACAATGACAACTCATGACAAGTGTATAACTGGAAGACAGCTACTGACTACTTTCAACGTCCCGCCACAGCTCTCTATTAAAATGATATGATCAGTCGTACAGAGGGCGCTGCTGAACATACGTATGCACTATGAATCTGAATTTCTAATCATTTGAATATTACACGTTAATGTGCACTTATTTAATATTTAACTTTGATCGCGTGATTTTTTTCAAAGTGTCGCAATTTTTACAAACATGAGTATATTTGCATCTCACCTGTCTTTTACTTTGTTTATTAAGCTATTTATTTATTTTATTTTTTCTTAAGGTTGCGAACATTGTAATAGATTTACGAAGAGATTGGTGGGGAAATTACTTGGGCACTACCACGTTTTTCTTTTTCCTTTTAAACCATATATGACATTGTTTGGATTGAATACTTCATCCCGTAAAGGAAAGTAGACTTACGTAGACTGAAAGATTGTTAACACGTTGGCTTGATAAAATGCATTTATAAGCAAGGAAGGATTTAACACAGAGTTGGTTTTTTGTTTAGTTAGTAGTAGTGAGAGTGATTGAAAGCTATAACCGGAGGGATAGTGAATGTATTGACAAGTGTAAGATGGATCAGATCACATTCAAGATAGTGTTAATGAATTATGCTTTCATTTCAGTGTTCACAAAGGACTCGCATCCGATTATGTCGAGAATATAAGTAATTCATTATATTAAAGATTAGATCCGATCCACATAGGTAGTGATATAATCTATATGTAGATATGACCATTATATCTACGTATACAGTAGTGTTAGGGATTGGCTATTGGTTTATCTCTCTCTGAATAAAATAACTTTGTTATCATCACTGTGTGACATTAATTTAATTGGACTGTTGACTAAGAACTGTTTTAAAAATTATTTAGAATGTTAGGAAAAGGAAATGATAACGTGCCGTTACAAGGAAAAGTGAAAGTTTTTAATTGCAACGCAATTATTTCATCCTTATTGTATTTGAGTGGAAACAAGAAACAAGTTTCAGTTTTCAATTACTAAAAAGAAATTGCAAAATTATTAATACATTCGATAAATCTGTATAATTTTCCATTTGCATTATTACCACATGTTTGATCACTTTTCAGAGTAAAATCAATTAATTATAAATCGCTTAAGATTGAGAGAAGATGTGTAAATCGCTAAAAGCTAGTGTCGCAAAATACATTATTCTAAATACATTCCTTAATCCTAAAATACATTAATACATTATTTTTTAAAAAAAGAATAATTAATGTGTTGCGTAATCGAATTACGTAATGATTAATGAGAAATAAATGAAGTATCTTTAAATTATAATTTGTACCATCATTTGAATAATATTAATAATAGAAAAAATTGCATTAGGTAACATTAAAGCACTCTGGCTAATTTTTAAGAAACATAACACCTTCTGTAGTGACGAAAAATAAACCCTGACACATATTGATAGTTTTTATCTCTTTGTAATTCGGACCCTCACATTTCACAGGAAACATGATTTTTTTTTCTTGACATTCTCTGGAAGTATCTGGGTGATATTAACTGAAAGACATGGTAAGTATAAATACAACATTATTAATGAATTCCAAATCAATCAATAAAGTGGACCTGTCATGTTTTGTTGCCCTTTTTCTTTTCTCACCTTCCTTCCTCCCGTCTAGTGGACGGAGAATGTAACCTTGATGCCCCTTTCCATCAATTCGAAATGGCAGTCTCCAGCGAACATTCCCTCCTGTTTCCATTTTTCCCGTGCGACTGCTTTCATCTGATTTGATTTTGTCAGATACGGCAACAGGCATATACATAGTTCAGTTACCACGACTTCGGAGAGCATTATTTCACCTTACGTTTGTGCTCTTACTTTTATTGCTTTATTTAGGACGATGTATTGTGATATGTGAAGTATATTTTTTCAACATTCTATTTTGAAGTTTGTTTTTACAAGCAGATTAAGAAATGAAGTATACTATATCTTCTAGAATTGTGTGATTCTCAACAACAGCCAAAAAGGACAGACGAGGGAATAGTTAGTTGAATATATTTATTCAGAAGTCAGGAGAGATGATTTCACTTTCTGTTTTAGTAGTTGATGCATGAATTGAGCCACATAACGTCTGGATTTAAATTTAGTCATTAGAGCGTAAGGTTATTATAATTGTAAATTGGATTAATTCTCCGTTCCTGTTTATTTTATTATTTTTACCATGGAGTTGGGATTTACCTTTGTTGAGCATTTCTAGTTAGTTTTTTCCGGAATTGTTCAATGACAATTTATTAAAATTATATTCCGTATTATTTTCCTTCAAAATACTGTCAATCTGTATTTACAAATTTGTTTCACTGTTCAAAATGCACATCGTAACCATTATTGGAAAGTAGAAAGAGCTGCTTCGTCCCATTTTTTGACCTCTTCCGAATTAGCCATGTTTCATTTTAAGCCGTGAGTACAAGTAACGGTACCCTCGAGATAATATAGAGCGTTTTCTAGAGAAGAAGTATTATATTGCCCGGTAAAGTAATTTTATTCTTTTACATTCAGGAAGTACCATGCCATTCAACACTGATGTCTCCCTTCTTAATTTTAGATTCTCTTTAGGTACGCGGTATCGTAGTAGTCACGATAGCGGGCTCGACACCAGCGGTTTTCGTCGAGTTGAAGGTTTGAGCCTAGATGCCACAAAGACCCGAATTGTAGCGCTGGAACTGACGAACGTTAAATCTCTAGTGGATTAAAGTCATCCCGTTAACATGGTGTGGAAGTTGGGACAGGGGAAAGTCAGCTCAGGTGTCATCCTCGTCACTTAACCAAAGTTCGAAATTACGAGGTTCATCGTCAACTGCCAGCATATTGCTTCAAGTGCGATGTTAATAAAAGGAACCAACCAACCTTAAGTACTGGAAGCCATGGCTGGTATAGCAATCTTTCCATCAATTTGATAAAAGGAGCGGGCGCTATAATAAATAGTTGTACGCTTGTTCCAAAAACAGCAGCAATGGACGCTCACGCTCTTACTGAGTGTCTGCTTCAGAAACAAACTCGCACTACATATTTAACTGACGAATGGTTTTTCAGCACTCAGATCATCAAATCATTTTTAAATACAGCTGACTTTACATCTCAGATTCTCAGCTACGAAATGGAGGACAAAATTTTAAGTATAGTCTTCCCCACACTACCAAGTCTTTGCAACTCTACACCCTCGATCTCATTCCTTTCAATTAAAGGTACTGAAGTCTTAACATATTCAGATATTTCTCAATAAATTCCGATCCTAGATATAATAAAAAGTAATATTTGATCTGGCATAATGCCTCTTCATTAATACTTGAGTGCTCAAATCTCAATTCCTTGATTGTTTCTAATTTCTACTAAATCGAAGTACTATTGTACAATTGAAGTATCTTAAAATGTTTAAAACTTAATACTTAATTCTTAAGTACCCGAAACTTTTAGTAGACTGAGAAAGGAAAGCGTTTCATGTGACACTGTCCTGCCACAAAAACTAATTGTTTCTTGTACATTTTTCAGATCATTTTTGTCTCATTGCAGCTATGAATCTTCAAGTAAAGTTCTTTGTTAGTAGTTTGGTCTTGAAGAAACAATAATTGGTGAATCATGTGGTTTACGGTGAAAGCATCTTCAATGCTTATGTAACTATTTTAAGTAACGGTACGTTGGAACGTTAATCCTCTTTTAATATGACGATTTTCTTAACAAAACCCTCAATGCTGAAATTACTGAGCTAATGTATTTTCTCAATGCATGCCATGTTCAAGATCTGAATTATATTATAAATCTATTAAATACAGAAAGTCTTGATTGATTGATTCTTAACGTCACATTCAAAAGCAAACAAATTACCAGTTAATGTTTTTTCCACGTCGTTTGAGCAAGGCTTAAAATTACATGAACTATTGCGAATAGTCTTCGGTTGCTTCTAAATGTCCCGCTAATAAGCAACCATTCAATCAATGGCCTTTATATAATATAAAATAAGGAAAAATTAATTGAAAATTCAGTGATTCCCGCTTCGATTCTACAAACAAGCATGAATTCAGGAGAGACATTCAGACACGCTGACCTGAGCTTCTCCACACTCGTCTTCGATAATCGTCAGGACACATTTGGAAGAGGGATTCGTAGTTAAACACTATACGTCCCTAATCAGCACCATTCCAACCTGATCGAGCCAAGCACCACTGTAATCTCGCTCGGCAGTGTGCAGGCGTAAGTAGCAGGTGGAGTAGCGGTCGGTATATGCGTAGATTTCGCACTATCAGCCATCTGAGAATGGTCATAGCGGACACCCGTGCGCGAGTCGCACGTTTGATGGTTGATAATGATGAATCAGGCGCTGTGACAGCTGATTTTGACAATCACTCTGTCCTCTCGATCTGCTATGACCCTAGGACGACCGCTACCATCATGACGTTAAAATATGCCATTGTCCACCCAATCCTGCCAGCATCTTCTAATCGTCGTATCGCTTTGAACCTCATGGCGAGCGATTATCCTATTTGCTCAACCAGCCTCTGTCGATCCAATGATACGATATCTTTCAAACTCTGATAGTTACTCGTAATTAGCTGGGATCTTGGGCGAGGTATATTTTCAGTCGTTGAAAGATCCTAAATTGCAATGCAACAGAAAATTTGGCTATCAGATTGAGAATAGTTTCTTATATGCACCTGCTGAGTGCTCATTTCCATTGTGCTGTAGCTTCCGCTATTCTTTCATTGGACACCAAATTTTAATCATTTGCATGTTCTGTTTAAATGTTTTTGCACACGAAATTTCATTACTACATTACACATTTCATTACAACTTCCGCAAGCGTGATATGGAAATTTGGAGTGTTGAGTGCCAGCTAAAGTATCCTCCTTGTCACTTAGGCTCAAAATTATGATGTCCTTCGCCAGTAGTCTTTGTTTTGTTTCTTAGTGAAGTGTTAATAAACAATGAATTAATCGCATTCATTTTATTCACTTGTATTGAAACCACTACTTTAGCTTTAAAAAGAAAAGTAGAAAATTTTATGTCACTAACACTATTCTTTGAAATTCATAATGGCGTGTCAAATCAGGCCTAAATTTTGGTGTGAACTATCTAATCTTTTTTATACGTACGTTTTGTTGATCGAGTCAGAAAATACACACAAATCTTGAATCTTTATGCATTGCACTGCTCATGTAGGAATCATTCACTCAGTGTTCAAAATGTATTGGGAACAAAGCTGTAATCTACCAATGCTTATTTTAATATGGATTGTAACCAAGTGGTCACGGTCGCGGACTCGCTGTCGACGTTATTTTATTCGATTAGTTAATTCGTGCCGTTATGCGATTATTCACTTCCAGTATATCTGGGGATGATGCATGCTAAATCTTGTTGCGTTCCCAAGTCCACTCATTGGTGTGATAGGGAAGTTTGGAGAGGAAAGTACCATCTTAGGTGTCGTCCTCGTCACTTGACTGATCTTCAAAATTATGAGATCTGTTTATTCTGAATGGGACGTTAATAATCTATCACGATTAATGCGGATTGTTTTTACGTAGAAAATATTAAAAAATATTTTTTCAATATTATGTTCGCTGATTTTTAATATTAATCAAGCGTTTCAGTGCATTCTTGTGAGTAATGGCTTCGAACCAAATTTGGACTCTTTTCCACCTTAGTTTTAAGCAATCCCATTGGTTGGGCGTTAATCTCCGTGTGGAGCCAAGCCATTAATTCAAGACTGTTTAAATGAATAAAATTCCAGCTTCAAAGTACAATAAACTGCACTTTTATTTTAAATGTGTCTTTTAATTTCATAAATTCACTTTTAATTTAATGTTCTAATGAATATTTACAGTTAATAAATAAGACATGGAAAAAACATAATTTTAGAACAAAGGAATCTAAATATTTTAACTTTTAATTTGGACAAAATATTGAAGTTACTCAATTAAATTAGATGGTTTTTAAAACGATTTTCTTCATCTGGGGAAAGAAGTTATTTTTTTAAGGAAAATACTTAAAAGTTAAATTATATTAACTTTATCAAGTGTATTTTATGTACCACATTATAGATTTAGATGATTTTTGAAAAAAATACATTTTCTCTAAAATATTTTAAAGTATTTTTTAAAGCATGCATATAGTACAGTATTACTTCCCTTTGAATACTAAAATAATCTTAATTAATTAGCTACGGCTTGTATTTACGAAACGGAAATAAATTTTAATTAAAACGGCAATAAATAAATATTTTTTTATCTTTATTTTTACATAAAGAATACAGAGGCATTTCTTATTTTATCATACTATAAATAAAATTTTAATGAGTTAATTTTTATTAAATGTTAATTATAATAACTGCTGCACAAAATGTTTCTGCCTTTATTCATTCTCATTTTAAGTTACCAGAGTCAATATAAACAAAAGTTTTAATTAATAAATTTCTTATGGCCGACGATATTTACAACGGAAATTGTTTTTTAATGAATAAATGAAGCAATTATTAGGGAAGTCTATTTTTTCTAAATAGACTATTAGCGAATATGACCCAAGCTTTTACCCATGAAAAATAAAGTTAAATTAAATTGTTATAATAAAGCATATAAAGTATGTTTTTTTAAAAAAAATATTTTTTATTAAGTAACTTAAAAATTACGGTAAGAAACTTGATCACATTTTTATTTTTTAAATATTAACTACGCAATATAATCCAAAATTACGATTTTTGATATATCACTATATTTTATTGATGCAATTCATCATTTTGAAATTCTATTGTGCCATAAACTCAGGAAAAATCAGTATTAGCTAAAGAAATAATAATTAAAGAATCAAATTATATCACGAAATTTCAGAAACCAATATCTGTAACTTAATGGATAATAAAATCAAAGGGCAATAGAAATAAATCCGTACATTTTAGTGCTGCACATTTAACTGGTTTATATTTGCCAACTACTTACAAAATCTCGCCTCATATTGGGGTTGATACCCTTAATATCTGTTGAGTGGTTGGAAATTTGGAGAGATGAGTGACTGCTCATGTAGCGTCGTTGTCATTTGACCTTGGCTAAAAATTACGAGATATGTCGTTAATAGCCTTCATGTTGCTTCAAGTGCGACGTTAATAAGTAAAAATCATTTGATCACTGTACAGATGCTTTTACACTATTCTTAAACTTTGAAATTTAAATTTTTTTGTTTGAAATATCCTCTTTAAAACATCTTTATATTACTCATTAAAACAATGCAATATTGAGATTTAATTTCAATGTAAAAATTTAACAAACTGAACTATAATGTAAGATATATTTGTAATGAGTTAAGTCTAAAAAAAACAACAACATTTCTCGATAGATAATAAAATGGCTTGGAAAATTCTTGCTTTTGACAACACATGGCATGATTATGGGAAGTTTTTGTTACCCCAAATGTCCTTAAACTTATCAAAAAGTATTAAAATAAAAGTGAACCTGATTCATAAATTAGTTTTCACTTGAAAGCATTTACATTAAAATGAAATTTTGTTAGGTAAAACGTCGAGTGTAAAATGTAGATTCGTGATGGTAAATACAGGTGTTATACCTGTATTCACCATCACGAAAACCCGAGTAACAAATAAAACAATGGATTTCTCGGTAAATGTGATCTAAAGAAAGCGAAAACGGTTTCATTGGCTGGATAAGTTATGTCAGCAATTGTTTTACGATATGAAGGACATCATAAGTATGGACTTCTAGGAAAAAAGAAAAATAATCAATACTACAGCATGTCACCCAATTCTCATTTCCCATTCCTGACATTGATACTTTCTGAAAGATCTACGAAAAAAATAACTTTCAATTATAAAGCTATATATTCTTATAAAACAGTTACTCTACATTTGAATTGGATTCATGCCAATCCATTTGTCGATATTGGCGTGAATTGTGAGTTATGGCTGAACATAGTATCAGGAAGTCAGCTGTTGATCTAGTAAGATGATTTAACATAGAAATAGAGTAATCATTGGGTTAGAACTCTTAAAATACCTAATTCGATATCTACCTACAATCCAACACCTATATGATCATCAATGATTACAGAAAGCATTTTTAACGGATGATAATTGGATATGTTCTCATGACTTCCAATCTATGTACTACAGCGATTTACTACGAATTTAGCAGTCGGGCTGATTCTCTCTAATTGTTGCAATTTTTTTTTCCATTTCATTGCGAAAAAAATTGGCATCTCTTTTCCTTTGATACCATCTTGAAGTCAAGTAGAAAAGCGTAATTAACAAAAATATCAAATCCATAACTTATCATATTTGCAAATTTTGCCTCTAAAATACTAACATCCATTCATTATAACAAAATAATACAGGCAATTTTAATTCAAGAATTAATGGTTCTCAATCAATATCTTCAAATTCGCCACAAATATAGCAAATACTATCTTTAAAATTAACACACATGACATCTTAAATGCATATGCTCGTCTGATCATTAAATGCCACACTAATGAAATATTTTTTATAAATGAATGATACAGCCCTCATCTTGTCATACTGCTAGCAAACCTCATCTAAGTAGCAACAAAATATACTGTTACACTCATTATAAGAATTATTTGCTTGTCGAAACAATGCATTTTAAAAGACAATAATGTAACGTCATGTAAAATATTTATAAACACAGATATCTTAGAAATAAGGACAATACTTCACTTTCTCATGAATATTGTCTATGATCGCAAAAGTATTAGATACCTTAACTTTATTCAGGCCTAAGAAGCCCTTTCAAGTGCTCATCTTCGTTTCTATGGCCCTTGGATCTAGGGCGCTGATTACTAGCTAGTACCCGGGCTGAATGGTAAGCCTGACACTGGATGGCAGTAAACTCCCATGGAAACTTGATGCACATGTATCGATCCCGAAAGAAAAGGTGAGTTGACTCTTGACCAGATATCCAAGCGGAAGCCACTGGGAATGAATCGTGGGTCGGCAGTGGTCGTAGTCAGACACATTGACCACTACTCCAGTGCGGCCACTGTGTGTGATATAATTGTATGAATATTTAAATTTATATATATATATATATATATATATATATATATATATATGTGTGTGTGTGTGTGTGTGTGTGTGTGTGCTTTTTGATTATTCTTTATTATTCTGTTTGTACTTCTTTTATTCACTTATGGAGATTATTGATTTCCTGAAGAAATGAGCTTTCACGTTGAGGAAATGGTTTTTCTAAATTTCTTAATTCACTTAGATATATTTACTTACATTTGTTTATATTTCTAAAGAAAGACATTTATTGTTTATCAATGTAATTAGACAAAAAGAAGTAAATGGCGAAAATGTATCTGAGAATAAGATATTCTAAGATATTTTGCATAAAAAATCTGTAATGTTAATCATTTCTTATTTAAAAAAAACCGAAATTCGACTCTTAAATGACGATATTTATTTCCATAAATAATATACATCATATAAAATCATAACAAAGATAATAATAATATACCTCTGATAATATAAAGATAAATAACATTAAGAAATTTGTAATCCATTCCAAAGATTTTACGAAATGAGAGAATTCCCCAGGGATACAAAGTCAGTCACTACCAGTTACTGAATCCCATTAGCCAAAACTCTCAAACACATGAGAGTTTTGGAGTATTACACTTGCCCCGAGCAATCACAATGCACTTCAGTATAATCTCTGACCCCAACTCCCTGAAAAGCTCATTAATCCAAACGCTTTTACTGAATAGAAAAAGGAGAAAAAGAAAACGAAATATATCAGGCCCCAGATAAGTCTTTAACACCGTACCACTTTCACCTACTATCTCCAGTATTAAGATCGTAATCGAACCAGGAGTGTGGTCGATTTATAACATCCAATTAAAGAAAGAGAAAGCTACTTCTGGGGGGGGATGAAATGTGTTGTGATAAACATCGTATTTTTAGCAAAGAGAAAAGGGTTATTTAATATGGGATACTAATATGTAACTGATATTAATTGGACATACGTTTCAAAAAACTAATTTAAACCTAGTATTTGCTCTTTTATAAGTTTATGAATTTATCAAAAATATAAAAAAATCTTTAAGTAAATATATCGTTCTAATACTCATCTCATGGTAATATTTGGAGCTTCTAACGGTCACCTTTGCTACTACTTTGCGTCCAACTACTTTCATCTCTTCCCAAAGATGAAAGAGCACTTGTAGGTCATTGCTTTTTTTCCTGATGAAGAAGGGAAAGCTGCTGTTAAAGTCCGGCGTTTATAACAATCATTGAAATTATTTCCCGACGGTTTTATCAATTAATCAATAATTAAGGGGGATCTTAGAATTATTTTTCTTCGTTTAATATAAATAAATTTCTATGTATAATTCCGGAAAGGATTATTTGCTGGTACAGTTATAAGAAAAGCTGTATGCCAAATTGTCAAGAAGATAATAATCCCTCTTCAAATAATCCCACGAGAATCCAAAGACAAAAGGGGATGATGAAAGTTAGAAGCTGTTATTCGAAATAATATTTGGTCCTCCGATTTGTTTCTATGGCTGGTTCTCGGGGGAGGGCCACCGATCGAAAAAAGACTATCCAGACACCGATGTACCCACGCAGGCTACGACGATAACAAAAGAATAATTCCAGTCCTTACTCGCTGAGGAATAAGTTATTTATCAAGGGTAAACTATTTCGTCCCTTTCTGTTTTCTGCTTCTGTATGCTTGAAAAATTCTCGTATAAAAGGGTGTTATAAATAGAAGACTTATTAACGCGGGGCTAACATGTTGTGTGGTATCGAAAAAATGGCGTTAACAGAAATGCGTGGGCATAAAATAAAGGTTACAGTGTGTTAGGATCAAAATATTGACATTAAAATACGCCATGGTTATAATAATTGAACATAGCTTTCTATTCTAATGTCTGCTTTTATCTTAATATTCAAAAATAATATAATTGAACATTTTTATAATTTATCGTTAGCTCTTATTTTAAATAATAAATTTAATAATTGTGTGTTTTAAATCTTTGTGTTGTTATCATTGGCAATGTTTTTGTACTTTAGAATGTTTTGGCTTTTGAAAATAAAGAATGCATTAGGAACCTCATAAAATTTTTCTTTTTAGTAACTATTCTGTGATGGCAGGGACTAGAAAATACGCTTAGTTTACACTAATTCATATTCCTTTTCAATAATTTTACTTTTCCGAGAATTTAATAGAAAAAAAAACTCTGTCAAATGTCAAAATGAAATAAGCAAATCCAAATTCACTGTATTGTTATTATTGTTGTTATTTTATTTTGTTTCTATTTCCAAAAGCGGTAAAGAAAGTACACGAGCATCAATGCTTGCGATCTTTGTGGCAATATATGTGTGTAATATCTCAGATTAGTTACCTTAATTAATATTCTCCATAATAAGTTTATGAAGGAAAATCTAAAATTAAAATTGTTTTTATCTACTGAATTCTACATTTGTTATAAAATCACGCCAAGTCACTTCACTCATCGAAGAGAGATAAATATTAGTCACAGATTTTGGACTTAGAAAACTGTAACATTCGTTACTTTTTACTTTAGAAATCCTTTTGCAGAAATACAGAACCTGAAAGGCGGAAATAATGGAGGAAGTTTGCTGACAATAAATAAGTTTCGCCCAAGCGAATTAGATCGTAACTTTTATTTTCGTTTGTTTAGAGTCACTCGCAATACATCATTACTTGGCAGCAATTTTTTTCCTTATTTACCTCCCTATCCTGCCTCTAAGAAATTCGAGAAACATCCACTAAAACATAAATCAAGGAAAAAATATTATTTCGATTAAATAAACTGTCCTATTTCTTTCTGATCAATCTTTGACGAACAAGGATTTGTTTGAGGAGGAATATGGTTAGTCTTTGAACAACTTATTTTAGCGATATAAAAAACCGATATTACAAGAGTTATTCAGTAGCAATATACGTTGCATTACTTGCTTGGAGCCCTTGATCTCCACAGCTGTTAATCTCAATATCTTGTAGTTTTTTTTCGGAGCTGAACTTTGCCTGCATTTGCCCAGAACGCCGAATATCCTCCGTTATCTACATGCCAAATATAAAGGGTACTATTAGCATTCTTGAAATTTTACAGCAGGGCAGCATAAAATGTTTTTTGAGTGTTATTTTATTTACAGCGTGTTTGTTAATAATAATGTAACTCTTATATATTTCATTCTTAGAGGGCTGAAAACTTTTATTCATTATTTCAAACTAGATGTAGTGTATTTTACCTCCAGCCCACATATATTATTTCTCATAATCTATCTAAATAGAAAATTGAATTGCTCAAAATATTTTAAAGATGGTCTTAGAAACAATTATGAATTTTATTAAAACTCATTAAGCCTCGTCAATAATTTTTATTATTATGAATTTATAATGAATTTATGCCTTTTTTTAACGAGCATTCTTGTCTGGGTGCGTATGTCGAATAATGTTATTTTATAAATATCTTTCGTGTGGAAATAAGAGCTACGGGAAAATAAATATTTAAAATATTTTTGAATTAAATTAAGTAAACAATTAAAATATTTTAGTTGAAAACAACAACATTAGAAACTAATAAGGAGAATTTATTATTTTCGGCAAATTACTTAACAGTATTGCATTCATTAATAAATTAATAATTAAAATCATTAATTTAACTCAGCACCATAGATACATACCAGTTTCAATTTATCCAGAGTTGGAGAAAGAAATGCACATATTTATCATTCGCAAAAAATGAAAGAATGATTTACAAATGGAATGTATACATGATTATTTCGCAAAACAATTTGGAATTTCCCCATTAAATTCTATCAATTGTGATTTTATTCATTTTCTTTTCGAAATATTTGAAAGGAACAACTATTTTGATATTTATTCGTTAATAATTGAGAATCTTCAAAGTTTTGTGAGAAACATATTTGAACAGGCTCGCGGGTGACTCATGTAAAATTGGTCTCTGAAATTCATAATATCGCATTGCGTCTTTTGCATTAAATAAGAAAAAAAAACTGTATTTTTTTTGCATAAATTATGAATTGATACTAGTTGTAGTTTGCTGAATATTTCCCCCTTTTTACATTGATATCGTATAAAAGTAATTCATTATTAATATTGCCCTTCGAATTTTTCACTAAATATTTTCTTCCGTCATTGTTCAAAGTTGTTACACAAATCGTCGTGTGTGTGTCCAATGAAAATAGTTTAACAAGGACGATAATTGAGAATGTCGCTTGATGAAAAATATTCAGGGAAAACTTCACTTTTACGAATTAGCAATACAACAAGAACAAAGACACATCCCTTGTACCAATTTAATCCACATCAAAACTGATTTTATGTTCGAACGTTCAATATGATATCCAGGAAATAAAAAAAAAAAAAAAAAAAACTAGTTCTCTGCTTCTTTAACGTTTGTCTTACAGCGATTCTATATTTTAAATTAGATTATGGATAAAATCCAATACAGAAGTTTCTGATAAACCTCAGAATGATGAATTAGCTGAAAAAAAATCACTAAAAGCTTTTTTCTGAGTTTTAGAAGAGTGAAAGTTCAGTTGATTGTTCTTTCTTTTTAATAATAATACTTTTTACACTTTATGCAAATAAATGATTGAATAGTTTGGTAAAATTCAGTTACTGAAATATAATAGAAGACACAATATTCTAAAATGTCCTGAATGTCGAAACTAACTTTGTAATCTCATACGATATTTCTTAATCTTATGAGGACCAGGTTTCGTTACTTTTCAGTATTTGATCCATAAATTTACTTAAAGCTTTCTTAACAAAAAAAAAAGTCAAATGACCAAGAAGACTAATCTTAATTCAATTTTATTATTCTTTTGATGGGATAATCAACATTCTGTTTATTTATTATACATAATATATATCGTAATAAACCCATTGCATTCTCAAATAAAGAGTATCTAATAATTTGATTAATTTGAATTATTCTTAAACACCGAAGATCCAAGGTACCCAAATATGTACCTTTATGTAATCTATATAAAATTAAAAAATATGTTGTTTATTGGCCTCGAAATTTAAGGCACCTATTAGGGGAAAGAATGTTTAAGTAGTCATTTCAGAGCTGACACAAATATGTTCTAAAGTATATACATTATCATAGTTAAAAAAGGCTGAAAAACAGAGCATGAGCATTTGTTGAGACCAAGAGTTAAGTTTCTTTAATTTTCTTAGTATGTGTAGATAAAAAATTAATTTAACTACTTAACGATTACTACTAAACAAATTACTACTAAATTACATTAATTAATTTAACTTTAACTACAACTGCTACTACGTTATTTTAGATTCAGATTTATTTAATTATTGTTTTAGAAAGAATTTTAAGTGTTTATATAAGAGCTTACATTGTTGAAAAAACTAAGTTTTTTCAACAATGTAAGCTTTTTTTAATGTAAGTATTTACCGTGTTGGTTAACTTGGGACTGCATGTCATAAAGTTGTCATACATTAGTAATTTTAAAATGATTGTGATATGAAAAAAAAATGTTATTTACGATAAATTCCACAAACGCAGCTCGCATTTTGAAAATGTACATAAATGTCAAATTTCATGTACATTAAAGCATACGCATTTCAGTGTAGAGCAGATAGTGAGCAGTTTAGGTCAATGTCAATGCATCAAAATACTATTCGCGAGCCGCTCACAGAACACTCCCTCTGATTTGTCTCTAGACGGTTTTAAAACGAGCACAAAGAGAATTCGTGGCTTAATGTCAACGTCAGTTCAATAAACAAAAAATCTTGCGATAATCTTTCTAGTTGCTTGTAAACTGCTGGGCTCACAAAATTATACGAATGAAACGTGTAAAACCTGAAATTTAATAGCAATTAAAAAAAAAATAAAGACTGCTTTAATGCGTTTTCTCTTCATATTATGTTAAATTTAAAATTGGAAAACGTATGTAAATTTATGGGCATTTAGACCAGAGGTACCCAGTTGGGTACCATGTAATTTACCCAATCAAGCAATCCAAAATTATTTTTCCACAATTTTCCTTCTTGATGATGATATTGATTTAAAAAATACTGAAACTATGTTTAGAAATACTTTGTTGATTTTACTTGGGACGTAAGAGGTTATGGTGATCTCGAGTCAATATCGCATCCTCATCAATAACAGCTATCTTTATCTTCTCCACCTTACAACTCCCTTCCTTCTAACATGTAATGTAATTTTGTTGGTCCCCAGTTCTCATATTAAATATTTTTCTGTTTATAGTGCCGTATATTCGAACTGAAAATGCGCACAAAAATTAATATTGAAATTTACGTGTGCGCGTTATATGCTGAATGTAAAATGATAAAAAAATAAGTAAAACATGATCATACAAAAATTACATTTTTATATTTATTTACATAACTAAAGATTATGCAGATTTCTACATGGTTATTTTTAAGAAATGGCATACCTTACGAACTTAAAATTCACATACGCATCTTTGCTGAAGCACGATATCCATTTTCTTTAACAAATTGAATAATTTTTCATTCGAAAACAACACTTTATTTGTATTGTTTCGATAGACCCATATTTACTGCTAAAAATAAGAATACATCAACTGTATCTCAAATAAAGCAAATGCAAATTACTAAAGCTTTCGATGTTCACTTCAAAATCACATTTCAAGTGGCAGGAAGAAGAGAAAACATCTGACTCTTGATTCCGCGAATTCATTCGTGTAGGGGTGCATTCTTAACCAAAATTGCGTCACCCTTTCTTAACAGTTGGAATCTGGCTCGACAGTGTGCAAGCGTGAGTGGCAGGTGGCGTAGCGGTCGGTACGAGCAAAGATTTCGCTCTTATAGCCGTCTCTGAATGATCATGATGGACACTCACGTGCGGGTTGCATGTCTGATTTTTAATAGCGATGAATCAGGCGCTATGACAGTTGATCTGACAATCACTCTGTCCTCACGATCTGTTGTGGCTCTAGGTCGACCGTTATCATCATGACGCTGCAATCTGCCACTGTCCACCCATTCTTGCCAGCATCTTCTCGTCGCATCGCTTCGACCCATATGACGAGCAATTCTCCGATATGCCCAACCTGCCCCTTTTAATCTAATGACATGACCTCTTTCAGACTCTGACAGTTGCTCGCAATGAGCTCGAATCTTGTGGAGAGAAATTTTTTCTGTTATTTAAAAGTATATTAAATCGCAATGCAAAAGAAAATTTGACCATCCAACTGCGAATCGCTTCTTCTATACACCTGCTGATTGCTCAGTTCTGATGCGGTGTAGCTCCTGCTATTCATTCATTGGACACCAAATTTAAATCATTTGCATGTTCGGTCCAAATGTCTTTACATACAAAATTTAATTACAATTGGGCAACTCTTTCTTGGTGAGTCCCTTTTTTGTTATAAAGTGTATTTATGTATATAAAATTTCGTTTTATTCTAACAACACTTTCTTGGTGCGCAAATTTTTACGGCAATGAGCGTGCATATAATTATAAAAATAAAGTAAGTATATTTTACCAATATTACGAAAACTACAATATAATCTGATAACATAAATAGTTACACTACATCAATAACAGAACTGCAACAACATAAATAGACAAATCTCTTAATTCTAAAGATAAATATCATTTTATTCAAAACGATTCGTTAAAAAAGAAACCTATTGTTATTAATAGGAACTTATAGGCTTTTTTTAATGCTTTCATTTTCTTATCGATTAATTGTGTAAAGTAAATATAAATAAATGTTAACCCAGATCTCTTAGAGAAAATAATAGGAAAAAAAGCCAAATTATGTGCGTTCAGTCTACACAGGAACAAAATGTATTCAGACCTAGTTATATCCTTAGTTCTCAACACAAGAGTATAAGAATAGTATAAAGCTTACCAAACAGTAGTTTTTCCACAAACTAAAGCATTCCTCTTTTATATATCTTTCATTTAAACTTTCTGTATATCAATGACATTTCGTAGCATTCACTGAACCCAAAGATGCATCTCAGATGGAGTTTCAATAATGAATTGGAATAAATTAATGATAGGAGAGTATTATGTGATAGAGTGGATGAAATATTTCCCCTAATATTGAATTTAATACTGTCTTGTATCTTTGTGAAGTATTGCATAGCAAGCCGTGAAAGGCAAAGTTTCTATCTATTGAATATTTCAGAATAATATTACGTTAGTTTGGAATTCACGAAATTGGATTGAATGAAATGAGAAAAGAGTACGAATGTATCGAAATGTATAGATTTTAGAAACTCGTGTTATGTTAGATTCAAGAATGCACAATTATCTCAGTTCCTTTCAAACTTTTCCGTCTTTGAAGCTAGTGAAATTGAAAATCATTAATAATGAAGTAGATTAATCGAGTTGAGATGAAATGTGAGTGATTTAATTTGAAATTAAATACGTAGTTGCTATGTTTGTTTCCTTTCATAAGTTTTATATATGCAATGCATCGATGCATTTCATTTTATTGTGCAATAATGTTTCTTTTATTATGCAATAATGTATTAAGTGCAAAGTGATAAAATAATAATTTAAAAATAATTTGAGCTTGATTTGGTTTAAAATAAGAGAAATAGAAAAGAAATAAATGTTCGTTTTTCCCAAAGTCTCTTTGAGTATAATCATGGTTAGTGCATTTCATGTGCTTCCATTGTTCAACACTTTATCGATGGATTTTTGCTATGTTTTGATATACTATTTCATTATATACATTATGTTTTTTTTTTCATAAAAAAATATAAATGTTCTTTATGTTTTTCTTTTTCTATCTTTTTTTTAAAAAAATAAAAAAAAAATCTTAGTCAAATTTCATTGTAATAATTGGTAGTTTTAATAAAAAGGTTTTTAAAAATTGTGTTTTAAGGCCTGAGCAACGCTGATAGAAATGTTTTTCTTCATGTAATATTTGATATAAAAGGGGAATCAGAGGGGTTTAAAAAGTACTTGTATCTGTCTTCAGATGGAATACATAAGGTAAATGTTTGGTATGAATGAGTGTTGCCCTTTGTTATACAGAGCCGAAATAAATTTGACATTAATTCATAAGTGAGTTTTGATTTGGTAGTGATTTGCTAAGAAATCAAAATTTGATTGCTTCCTGGTCGATTTGTCATCGTCAATTATAAATGGATTCATCATTATACATTGGAAAACAAACAACAACCATTACAGTGGGATGCTTCCAGTGAATTTTCTCCAGTACTTGAGCACTAGATGGCAGCACAACTTTGGACTAGCCCCAGTAGCAAAACACTTTCCTCTGTGTGTCTAATGAATACAAACGCACATAAATCACAACTAGTGATATTCCGGTTTCAGTGCATTTGTTAGGAAGAATCTCCACTTAACTGCAGACAGCCGATGACGTCAAAATGGAAAACTGTTCCTCTCAAGACTCAATTCAACAGGAGATGATGTGTATCAATTACAGAAATGAATGGAAAAGTGACCTTCTCCGCAAATATTAATCAGTCAGAATGTTTCTCTTCGTATCACCACGATTATACTGGAGGAAGATTATGCAGCGGCTCTTTTCAACAGTGTCAGATGTTAAAACGCCTTGACAACCAATCTGAGAGAGATGTCTCTTTTTGCCCAGTTGGTATAGGTGCAGCAAAAAGTGACCAGTCAACTTAATTCTTCGAACCCATTGGTCCAGAATTCGAAACAGCCACTGGCATCCCAAGGTCAACAACTCTCTTTCCCTCCAGGGATCCAAAACACCCAACGCAGAACAGCAATTTTCAATAAACATATGTTATGAAATTTAATTTCAGTATTTAATAGATATGCACAGTAAAACCTTTTAAAAACTAATAATTTGAATTTAAGTGAAAGTATACAACAGAAACTCTTCACAGTTTAATTTTTTTCCAGAAATCATAATTTCCGTTTTGTATATATGTTAATCACTACACGTTTACGACCTTGTGTCTTTGTATAGTTATCTTTACATATGGGGCATCCCAATTATTCAGATGCTTAGAGAATATTTAATGACTTCTAAAATACTTCGATTGCAAAAGAGTACCGTTCAAAATACTAATCAAAAACGAATGAAAAAAATTGGAGATAAACATTGTGGAAAGGTTACAATTATATTTCTTTTTGTATTCAGTTTTGCCTCTGTTTGAAATCAACCACACATAGTGATGCGCTGTAACTTTATTACCAACTAATGATATAAAGAATTCTTACACAAATGATTGTAAATTGCAAGGTGAAAATCCTTTTTGGAGCACTTACGTTGTAAAAACTTTAAAAATTTGATTAGAAAATTATAAAGTTTAGAAAATAATTTGTTATAGAGCTTGTGAAAGTTTAGATGTAATGTTCAATCTTTTTACGCTTGAATGATTTTGAGATTAATTTAAACTAATATATTTTCCTTCTGCTTCGTTTTTTTTTATGTACAGAATCCTTTATTCGGTCGACTGTGTCTAATTGAGAAAGCTTAAATAATGAGTAAAATAAAAAATAATAGTAATTACGATGTAAATTTTCTTCCTACATTAAAAATTAATTTCGCTAGAATATTCATCAAGCCAGTGTCTACCATACAGGAAAAAAGCAGTATTAATTTATTTTCGAATACAATTTATTAACAGTTAAAGTGATGAATTTTGAGCATACAATATTAAAAGGGACATGAAATGTGTTCACGTAACTCTTATGTTTATAATTATTTTTTTTAATTCGTACTCTAAATGTTTTAATTATTGCCACCTATAGATGGCGCTGTATGTATCTTTTTACGTAAGAATAACCAGAGAGTGAGTTTGAGTTAGTTGCTATGTTCTATTACTCCTCTGAAGTGTTCTTTTTTAACTTGTGCATATAGGCACAACTCTCTCATTGTTAGCGGCAAATCATTATTACTTTAAATTGTGTTAATTTCGTAAATATTATGCATTCTTCGTCCAGTAATATTTATGTGTGTGAATGTCAATAAACAAGACAGTTTCAACAAAAGAATATTTCTTGGATTACATCACACGGACTGTTTACAAAATGTATTGAACAAACTTTTGTTTGCATATGTTTGGATAATATTTTTTTTCAAATTTATTTGTTCTGATATTTGAAGATATAATTAAAAATGTAATTATAATAATTCGAAGACTTTTTTTTCCACATTTTTAATTATTCAGCTACAACATGTTGTTGATAATTCCAAATAAATTCAACAATTATTCAAACTTTTTTCTTAAAAATATAATACAAATGCTTAGCTGTGAAGGAATTTGCACATGAAGAGTGAGTTAGCGATTCGCATAATCTTTGTTATGTGAATGGATTCGCTCATAGTCAAAGTACAGCATTATTAATGCCTCGTTATGTTGTCTGCTTACTGCAGTTGTGCATTTAGCTATTCGCGATTTTCTCTTCACTCAATTTGGAGAATTTATTCTAATTTCAATCGCGTGAAATTGCGAATTTTTCTCATCCCAAATGAAACTTGATTAGGTAAATTATATTATGATGGAAGTGAAGTGAATTAGCAATAATATATAAATGAAGCAGAATTGAAAAGAAAATGAAGAGAGATAGATGGTAACTTCAAGCTGATAAATATATTGTAACTTGTATTACATTAGCGCAGTTTATCTTTGAAATTGAAGCGAAACTTATTCAAAGTACTAAAATAAAATTCGGCTGTTCGTGTGAAGTAAATGAATCAGAACTAGTGAATTGATTAGCTTAGAATTGATTAATTAATCCTAATTTAGAATTGGTGAGTTAAGTGTGATTTGAAAACTCGTGACCGAATCTAATTTTTAGTGATAAAGTACTTTTGAATTTAATAAATATTTAAATTTATGTAACTAATCTATGTGATTTAAGAACACCCCAATTCCTAATAGTTATATAAAAATTATCTTGTTCTTTCGAGTCTGAAAATATGTATGTCTGTATATAAGTATATATTTCGTGTCTTTAAAAATATGTATATCGTACATCTGTAAAGCACTCAAAGCTCTTGAATCATATTCTATTCACAAAAATCTGTTATACTGAATTAACATTTGCCAAAACGATAATAATTTTTCAAACAGCTCAATAATTATCATTTTTACTAATTGCATTTATTAATATGGCTTAATGAATTCGAATTACAAATGACTTGTTATTTACCTAATATTCAGTTTAAATATTCAGTAATGGGAAGGTTTTCAAAATGATAAAAATGAGCCTGTAATGCTCGAAATTTCTACCTGGAGAAAATATTTGCTATTCAAATTAAGATTATTTGAAATAATTAATACTGACGATAATAGTCAGTACTAATTCTTATGAAGCAGTTTCTTTGCGTTTCAGGTGATTTGGTTTAAGCGGGAATTACAATCGCTATAACGGCAACCTTAATGACTTCCGATTGCCAACCAATAGAGGTAAAATTGACATTTGAATTTATGTAATTAATCGATGTGATTTAAGAACACCCCGATTCCTATTAGTTATATAAATATTTATAGATGATGACGCCTTTAAACGAGTTATCAACATAATTACCATTAATGATTTAAACATTCATGGAAATTGAATTGAATCAAAGGTAAGTTTTGTTTAATAATGTATTCATAACGCTTTCTCCTTGCTAATATTTTTTGCTGGCTCATCTTTTTGTACATCTGTTCAGATCTTTTCTTAATATATAATTCAGAAATTTGATCAGATATAAATCCTTTATTCCAAAATAAAGTAATTTTTTCCTGTTTTGCAGTATATTAGTTTTTTTTAAAAAAAATAATTCGTGTAGGATATTTTTAGCACATATTTGAATAATTTAACAATACTGCTATTTATTTATTTGAATTAACATTTCTGAGAGCAGATAATATGAAAAAAAAAAAAACCATAGTTAAATTTTTTAAGGCTTGTTCCGAACATCAGACTCTCTAAGCTAATCGAACAAAAGTAGTATTGTGTTTATAATTTCGATAAAATATTTTTCTAATTTGAGAAATCTCAGATAATATTCAATAAGTTACAATTGCTGAATGGACACTACCGTACTAAATGTAACTGAGATCTGAAAATGTTTTAAATTTTGAAATATTTGATTTCGTTTTTTGTCAAGAAAATAGAGGGTATTTTGATGATTCCGTAGATGAAATATTTAGGAAACTTTGTTAACAGAAAAGAGTAAAAAATGTTTTAAAAGTGTAAGCAGACGTACTACGCCATAGAGAAAAATACTAGTAATAACGGTTTTCTCAAAATGTGGTTTTTCGGGATTACTTTACATTCTCCACTAAATCCAATTTATTTATATTGTTGATATTTTGCACATTATGAAACTAGGTGCAGTGAGCATTTTTTTTTTCATAAATAAAAAAATTAAAAAAAAATTATTGTATTTCTTAATAATTTGTATAAAAAGGAGAAGAATTTTTGAATCATAAAATTCAAATTGAATTTATTGCAACTGATCTTTATTATCGTTATTAGTAAATTAAATTTTTTGGAATTATAATTTAGTTTAGTATACATAATACTATATTTACAAGTGATAAGCAATTTTTAAAGATATACATGAGGTAGAATTATTACAAAATGTAGCGAAATGTAAGTACATTACTTACAAATATAAATAAGGTAATGGTAGTAAATTCTCATACAAATTATTTAAGTTCAGAAATGCTATTTTCTTGGCATAAATATGTACACAAGTATACAGCGATATTTCAATGTTAAAATATAACTTCCATTGCCTTTGATTTAAATAAGCAGGAGGAGTATTTAAACTTGGTATATATTAAGCTCATTTTTCCTTTTTGAAGGCGCCCCAACAACTTTAAGCTAAAACGCTTTGACCAAGAATATTTTTATGTTAAGGATACTTAAGCAAATACTCGTAATTCATAAACCAATGATTTAGGATTTTTTTCTAACATAATTCCATTTGTTTTTAATATTACACACGATTCTAGCAACATTGTCTCAGAATTCATGCATACGGATATTGAACTTCAAATTTTACTATAGATGAGATTTATTCTTCCCCATTTATGCCTGAAAAATAAGGTGTCAAAGAAAATCTAAAAACCGGAGAAAAAATCCCTCACTTTCCTTTGACAGGTGATGGAATGCTGGAAGTCAACCCCTGTAAATCGTTTATTTTACAGCATTTTACTTCCGGTAAAGAGAGAAAAAAGAGTAGCGCAGCTCAGAACGACTTTCATGTATTATAAATCAGTTCAAATATCATCTTTTGTATTTTCTTTTACACATTCATGTCTTCGCATCTCTCACTTTGGACGGGGATAGGAGGTAGGGATGAGCAGTAGGTGATGGCATATCTCTCTAAATATATCCTCTGCTATTACCGACCATATCTCGACTCTGCACGCAAACATAGATGGTACAATTAATGCTCCTGCCAAGTTAGAGTTGCTTCATGATATTATTTATCTTCATAGAAGAGAATAATGCAGCAGAATTCCCCGAAAAATGAGCCGGGTATATGGTGAATAATTTATGGATATTGGTGTTGTGCGTGGGTGGTGTAGACAATTTAAAGATAGGAGTACCGACGTTCACAATGAAGGTGGACAAAAACGCAATAAATCTTCAATAGCAGGAAGATTATGATACCGGATGTTAGGACCAAAAAGGTATTTTGATTGTTGAGTTTATGGAACCGGGACTTACGACCAATGCAGCTGTTTGTTATCAGACTTTATGACGACTGTGAACAACCACGCAAAACAAAAGAAGAGGAATGCTGACTTTTGTAATTGTCCTCATTCATGACAAAAACTACCCTCATATTGTTGCTGTTACTCAACAACATTTGGAGCAGTTTAAAAGGAACATGTGTAATGATCCCGGGTATAGCTTGGAGTAACTTAGCACTTAAGAATTTCATATATTAGCTGACTTGAAGAACTGGTTAGGGTACCTAAGCTTCTAGACCAATGAGGTATTTCAAAATTAAGTGCAAGTTTATCTAACATCTTTGGTGGCATCGTTCTTCGAAGATGGGATCGGGAAGCTAAACCTCCGACAAAACCAATGTATTAACCTTCACTGTATTATGTTGTAAAGTATACAATTTTTTACTCGTAGTTAACTTTTGGTATTAAATCTATCGCTTTCTGTTCTCTTGTCTTTATTTTATGGTCCTTTGGAGATTCGAAAAAAATAACACTCGTTTATAATTCTATGAAGAAAGAGACAGAAGAAAGAGTTCCCCTCTTCAAAGTTTAAATATCTTTTCCCTTTTTAAATTTTTTTTCATTAACCTTTTGCTTCCCTCTTGAAATTTAAAATGCAATAGCAGAGCTATCGCTATTGCAATATCAAGGACTATGAAATATCGAGCTACGCAGATGATTTTTACTTTATCAAATTCTTTGTTGAGGAATATTGAGACCTATAATGCACTTAACTGAACTGGTAAAATAGTACCCTCAAGCTCCATTTGTAATAGCTTTGTAGACACTAGGAGCGAAAAGTATTATAATAGCTTATAAATCGGCATCATCCCTCGAAAAATTGGTTTGAAAATTACCAGATTCACTCCTAGTAATTGTGGTGTAATTTTCAGTGCAGCGCTTTACTGACGTATCACCTCACGCAATTGTATTTAACCGAATTAGCTGTGATATCTTATGAAACAGAGACTCAAAAAGGCTTACTAACATTCGCATAACTAGTGACTTTTCCATTTGTCTATTGCTTCTTATAAGTATAATTTTGAAACAAATTATGCCCAATTCTAGAGCTCTTAGTACCGTATCAAACAACAGTATCATGTTGCTTTTAAAATACTTACAATTTTTATAAGTCTTAAAAAACGGTAAAGTCGTTTGTCAGTGCCAGATGTTCTTATAAATTTACGTAATCGGCTGAAAAAGGGATATTTATTTACAATTTATATTAATTACTGTTGTTGGACTCCTTCAATGTTGTCGATCTCATTCAATGTATTTCACAGGAATTCATTCTTATTTTTCACAGATTAAAACTTGTTACAGTTAATTTTTGATAATTGTTTTAATAGAAGAGACGTTTTCTTTTATGAGCCTCCAATGATCCAAAAGGGGTTCCTTCATTTTTGAGAAAATGAAATTTCAAAAAAAAAAAAAAAAAAGTGTTTAAATTATATATAAGTGGGAATATGAGGGGTTTATGGTGTTGCAACTGATTTTTAAGTAAAAGGAAAATTTTAAATTTTTTTTTCGAATTCTTTCTCTCAACTTAATCAAAGCACATTTTCAGTAATGTTGATTGCTAGAGATAGAGTTAAAAAAAATAATGCCCCCAGATCTATGTCAAAATGGCTTATTCTGCATCAAAATAATACTCTTTCGTAAGCACCTCTCTCTTCGAAGTAATTTTTGCTTTAAAAAAAAATCAGAAGAATTGTGGAATATTCTTCATTACTTTGATTTAGTCCTCCCTGACTTTTCTGTATTCCAAAATCTTTGCTAAAAAGAAATCGTTTTGAGTCTTTGGAGACTGTTTGATAAAACTCCACAGCTGTTAAAACAATTATAAAAAGATAAATACTACTCGTCTACAACCATTAGAAGAAAAAGAATGGGTTAATAAATGGTGTCTATGGGGAAAATTCATTGTAGGACAAAAATAACAATTTGCCATAAATTCAAAACAAATATCCTTTTTCAGCCTGTGTCATATACGATGGATGTTCCGAAAGTAAGTATCGTCATTTATTTCACAATGAAATTTTATTGCAAAATAAATAAATAAAAACAAGAAATAAACCATGCCATCATTAACACTACACCTCGCACTATTTTTTGACAGAGTCGCAATGGGCATTGAGACATTTGTCTTAGCATGCAAACAATTTCAAGAAACTTCTGCGGTAAGACTGCGTATTATATATATATATATATATATATATATATAATACGCAGTACGGGCAACACATCTAACACCATTATGCACATATTCTCTAACACCATGTTCTTTATTTAGTAGAGTTGTCTTAATTCGTGGATGTGGGGAACACCCACTTCGATCTTCATCCTCCACACTCTACCTTCATTCACTAAACATGCAACATCAGCGTCCAACTATTTGACGAGACTTGACCTGTTCACTATACACGGTTTGTAGGCATTCATGGATGAAGGACACACTTTCCACAAGTGCTTATTCTTACCAGATAACCGCACGTACTTCCATTGCCGAATGCGTTGTCAGTCGTGTTTCGGGCACGCTGTTCCGTTGTTACTCCCTTTTCTTCGTTGCTTTGGGCATGCTTCATCTCTCCTCCACTGACGCCAATTCTATCGTTGTGCTAATAACGGGGTTGGATTCTTAAGGAGGTTGATTGTTTCATCTAGTGTACCATGTGCTCTTTCAAAAAATAATAAAACTTACTTTTGGAAAAAATCTCTCGAAATAGACAAATCTTATATATTTCTATATGCAGTACAGTGCTAATTTCTGTTACCGATTTAAGGAAAAAAAACTCGAACTACATATCTTGATAGCTAAAATGCATATTGGTTAATGACTCACATTTAGAACTATAAAAATTAGAATTGAAAAAAAATATATATATAAAACTTTTTACCTGAATCTTCATCACATTATTATATATATTTTTATATTGTTTCTAAAAAAAGTGGAAATGATTATATTCCTAATTAAAATTATGTCGCTGAAATAACATAATATTATTATACTATAAATATGCTCATTTATGTAATATTAGGCCAAACTCATCTAAATTACTTCAAAGCTCTAAATTACCACGTGGCCGCAGTAACCTAGTGGTCATGGACGCGGGCTCATGGCCGGCGTTTTTCGTCGAGTCACGGGTTCGAGCCTTGATGCCACTGACTCGTCGTGTAGGCGGGGCTGATGCACGTTAAATCTGTCGGGGACCAAAGTCCACCCTTTGGCGTGGTGAGGAAGCTAGAAGAAGGCGATGCCAGTTCAGATATCGACTTCGTCACTTGACCGAGGGACCAAATCACAACGTTTGTTGCCAATAGCCCTCGTGTTGCATCTAGTGCGACATTAATAAAAACAAACTAATGCCTAAAAACAGTGAACTATTATAACTCAAGATAATTATGACAGTAAGCTATTATAAGTCGACTAAAATAAGACATTGAATTATTCCTACTCTATTAAAATAATAGCCATTTTTAGATTTTTGTGAGAAAGGAGGTAAATATCGGGATAAATGAAACATATTTTATATATAACATAGTTTAATTATCTACATAATATTCAATAGGAACCAGTAAAGTGATTCTTGAAGTCTAACTAGGTAAAACTATTTAGATTACTAAAACCTCTAAGATTTGAGAATCTCGAATGAAATACGTCGTTAAATCCGTTATGCGGCATATTCTAAGTCAAGAGTGGGTAAATAGTGGTCCGTAAAGAATATTTTTCTGACCCGTGAAGACAGTCAGAAAAATTCATCCTGAGCTGAATCCATTCCGTTAAAACGTAGTTTCATTTCCGTTTGTAAAATCATTCAAAGCAAAACTGGGTCTATTTGTAAAGGAAGCGGGTGAAGTAAATAACATCATTTCCCTTTATTAGGAAAACAGAAAGTATTTCTCCTGAGATTAAGGATAATCTTTATAGTTTGGAGGAGAAGGTATTACGAAGATTTTAGTACATTAAGACAATTCAGTCTAAATTCCATTTGCTCTCTTATTCCATCACTGCTGATATTGGCACAGCATATGAGGAGATGAAGCTTGAATATATGTAGTCAGATAACACTGTAAAAGAAATTTTTAATGCCATGGCATTAATTGACTTCTACAAATATTTGTCTACTAAAAAACTTCCATATATGAAGAAATTTGCTGGAAAAATGTTCTTTACATTTGGGTCCACTTATACTCGTATTTGTGAGCAAAACTTTTCTCGCTTGAAGATCAACAACAGTTATTATTGATGCTTTTTGTTAGACATTAACTTGCATGTTGGGATGAGATTTTCAACAAGCAATTGTACTCTTAATTTCAAAAAAAAATATAAATAGAAAAGTATGATACGATATATTTGTCTCATTAAATAAATTCTAAAATTAAATGAATTTGTTGCTCTGGATTATATGAAATAAGTGGGAAATATAAATGTAATAAAATTCTCACTATTTATTTAATTTATATTAATTTTAATGCCACAATATATTCCTTTTTTCTAAAATGTAAAGTTAACTAATGAAAGGAATCATTTTTAAAGATACCGCTGGCCACTAGCCACTACTTCCACAAAAGGATCTCCTAGAGCAAAATAATTGTCCACCCCTATAAAAGTCTATTTAAGCGAAATGTCGGAGACACCGATATTAAATTATACATATTTAATATTAATAACATTGTTAATTAATGTATTACTGCTTGGATGTAATCAGTGGTAAACAATCTTGATGCACAAAACAGCCTCAGGAGTTAAAAAATAGAAAACGCTTTTCAAAGTTGTATTACTTTTGATTATTTGATAAATGCAACGTTTAAAAATTGAATATTAATATATCCAATACACCCGCCAAGCCATAGAGAAAACATCTACAATTACAATTTTCTGAAAATGTGTTTTTTTTTCAGGATTCTGATACAAATTGCTCAAAATGTACTTTATCCATTGTGATGAATGTTTTACACGTTATGAGGAATGACTCTCTTTATTATGCAAGGAACATATTTTTTTCTAACAGATGTTAACGAAATTTAAGTACGTATTACATTATTAAGATCTATATTATTGTGTTTTGTATTATTAAGTACAAATATGATTCATAATATTGAAGAAAATTTTTAACTTTTAGTAAACTTAATTTTTGAAATAATTTTTATGAAAATAAATATAAATATAATAGGATAATAATGCATAAAATTACACACACAATAATACATATATATATATAAAACTATATATATATATATATATATATATATATATATATATATATATATATATATATATATATATATATATATATATATATAAATAAATAATTTAAATTGATAAATTAAGAACAGTGTTTGTGTTAATTGTACTTTAATGTAAATGCTTAACTTACAGATTAATATACGATCATTGATTAGTAATTGTTCATACATTATTTTTAAAGCTTATAAATGTGATTTTATTTACATAAACAGGTACAGAAATATTCAAATATCTCTAAGTTTTATTATGACTCACATTACTTTTATTATAAAAACGAGATTTACTAAAATGGGGTACAATGAAGCTAATTTTTCCATGTTAAAGATGTCTTAGTCACCTAAAACTTTTGTATTGAGTATTTTAGATATTTTTTCTATATTCTCCTCGTTTCTCACACAAATAAACAAAATATTATTTTTGAATAAATAACATCTTCTTTGAGTTATAATAGATCTCTGTATTTCTTAAAAGGCATTTAATAAAAAATAAAAATCTTTGAAAAATGTTTAAAAAAAAACAGATTTTTCCATCGAATAAGCGCTTTTATTTATATGCATAAATATTAGTAAATTATTGAATTAAATATGAGAATTAAAGTAAACGATGAAATATCGAGGAATGGACAATTATAAACTTTTTCAATACTAAAATTAAAGCAAACGATAAATTATTAAATTGAGTATATTTATGCTGAAAGTAAAAAAGAAGTTATTTAAAATTGAAAAATTATCTGATATGCCAAAAGTTATCTGGCAAGCCAAAACACCCCACCTAAAACAATAACCCTTTGTGTGGTTTATAAGCAAATCGACTTGAGTTGGAACTATTAAATCAAATAATAAACAACTAATTATCTTCCTTTAATCATGAACATGCGCACTATACCTTTTCGGCAAATTTTGAAAAGCGTGATTTTTCAGTTTTTAGATTTATACTGGAAACTTGAATTCAATAGTCATACAAAGAATAAAATAGAGATTGTTTTTAAGTCTTTGAGGTACATTAATTCCATGCACTCTAAGAATGTCTCTTTAGTTTCATAAGTGCTTTTGCCATACGTCTTTAGTTGAAATTAACATCTTGAATTATTTGTGCAAATGTCTTTGTTCGTTTAATGGCTACTTCCAGACTGAATTGGAGTGTATACTTCAATGAATTCTTTGGACTACGATTTAATTCCCTTAATTACTCATAAGTTATTCGTGCAGAAATTGTTTTGTTTCACATAGTTCAAAAATGCAATTGAGTAGTGTTGTTGTAGGAATAAAATGTATCTATTCTTAATTACTTATGAAAATAATTATATTTTAGATGCTATTCTATTTTCTTATTTTCAGCAGACGATAAATGGTAACAGTTTTCTATCTCGTCTTTATAACAACTAACTAAAAGTATTTATTTAATTGCATTAATGAGAGAAACAATGTCACACATTTGTACATTCCTTGAAAGAGCACTTAAGTAATATAATAAGAAATTAATTTATTCGTATCAGAATTCGACTGTTACGCAAATGTTTCAAATTGAAATCTCATTGTCTTGTGTAAGAAGACTTCATATATTGTTTGCTTCATTTCTAAACTTTATGATAATATAATATTCATAAATAAGTGATTTGATGAGTATAAATTTAAAACTACCTATTTCCTATCAATTTATATGAAATTCATTTCAATCAGAATTATAGAAATCATAGAATGTTTAACATTTTTCACCCATATTTGTTCAGTTGTGTTAAGAGCGTTATTAAAATTAACATAATTATTTTGAGTAATAATTTTTAAACAATTTTAGTGCATTTTTAAACAAAGAATCTATGCACAATTTAGTTTAATGATGTTATGACTAATTTATGAAACGCATACTGCCCCTTGAAATACATGCTTAATAAATTTTCGATGAATACGATTCTATATATATGCAATACTTAATTGCAATTATAAAAGGTTATAGGCACTTAATTATAAAGTATATATTTTCTGTAGCAAAGGGTGTTTATTATTAACTATAAACCACTTAAATTTAAATTCTTTCCAAAAAATGTTAAAGTATTCTTGTGGTGTTATTAAGAAATCGTGCAGTGCTCTTGGAATGTCTTTGTTCCAAAACATTTCATCTCTTCGATCTCAGTTTTAATAGAGAAGATAAATGGATCATACAACGAATAAAAAAAAGAATCTATACAGATATTGGAGAAACCAAACGAAACGCGCAGAAAAATCATTTTAGTCAATTTAACACAAAAGACTTTTCAGAAAAATCAGCTGATAAAGGAATTGCAAGTTCTTAAAATTTGTAATATAATTTTTAGGATTTATCACACGTACAAAATCTCAAATTACATTTATTCAAAGTAATAGTATTTTTTCACTCCTTCTGTACGGAAGCGAGGCCTGGAAACTTTCTAAATAACAAGAACAGAAATTGATTGTCTTTCAAACTACGCTATCCAGAAAGATTCTTAAAATATACTGGCCACGTATTTTTTTAAATTTTGAATTGCATAACGAGACGTATACCAAAACCTATTTCCGTCAAAATTTTGAAAAAAAAATAAAGAAAAAAAATACCCGCTGTACATGGATAAGACATATTCTTGAAAAGCCATCAAAAAATAGCACCAGAAATGCACTGCATTGGACATCAGACAAAAAGAGGGAGTCCACATGGTGCAATTTGGGTCACATGGTGTCCAAGGGCCACGACGCCGTTTTGTCTATAGCAGAATGGAATTCGTTTAGTTGGCCGAGTTGGAAAATTGTTTAGGGGGCAGAGTTAGACTAAATTAAATTTTATACAGCTATTGTGGCCACATGCTTCATTATTTTTCAATGAGAACTGGTGATCACATACATATGTAATAGGTTATCAGTTCATTCTTAAAATTAACGAGTAAAGAAAGCTGGTTTCGAAGTTCTTCAGACTTTTAAATATAAAATATTCATTAATTTATATTATGCATAAATTAATAAATATCTAATGATATCAATTAATAAATAAACCTACTTTCAAGTTATTAAATCAAATTCCTTAGTCGTCACCACGAAATGAAAACTATCTGAATAATAAAAGATATTTTTAATTTTCAAAATCCCTACCCACCAATAAAATTAGTGAATTTTAATCCAGGATACATAAACTCTAAAACAAATACCTGATTTCAATCAATAAAAGAACAAGTTTTCTTAATTGTGGGACTCGCATCTCATAAACTTATCTATTAATGAATTTTAGTGGTAGCTCGCTGTTACCCATCGGTTTTCATAAGGCCTTGAATTAACTCCAATTTTAAGAAGTAAATCGTGTATCTCATGGGTGCAAAGCGACAACTATTGCACATCCTAAATGATGCAACTGTTGTATTGATTAGACCACATAAAATCTTACTTTCTTTAACTACTTCTGTTCGGCAGAATTGTTTTTGGTTAATTGAGTCCTGATTTAAAGATTGAACTCCAACTATGTCATTCCCTTGCCACAGAAGACTCCAGAAGACTTGCCACAGAAGACTCCAGAAGACTTGCCACAGAAAACTTGAAGACTCCACAGAAGACTTGCCACAGAAAACTTGAAGACTCCACAGAAGACTTGCCACAGAAGATCTTCAGACTCATGGAAGTGAAGATTATTTAACGAAATAATTAAGGTTTCTTATACGTTAAAGGAGGCTGAGATTCCAAACGATCGTCGAGTTTTTATTGTTAGGAAAAAATTATTATAATTTCACTTATTCATTGGATATGTAATGTAAAATTTTTATACTGTATCGAAATAGAAAGTTATACAAAAATGAAATTGCTACATGCATTCTTTTAAAACGTATATACACTTCCAATAATAAATCTGCAATATAAACTTACAAAAGTAATATAAACTTCTAAAAAGATTTTAAAAAATTTTATAGTTCAAACTCTTATTATTTTTGTAAAGTTTTTGTTTCATTTTAAATGTGGACGAAAGTGTATTTCTCTCAACAACAACTTTTATGGAAATAATTCTATTGTATACAAGTGACTAAACATCTTAGTAATGGATTATTTCTCTAATTTTGTTTGTTTTATTAACATTCTAAATCTGTGCGAGTCAACACTGTATAATATTATATGATTAAGATAAACGACGAGACAAAATGATTATGCTACGTACTAACGCCAAACCATTTATTGCTTGTGGGGAATGACTAAAACTCCAATTTAAGAGTCCAATTAAGAGCGCTATATTACACACAACATCTTTATTAAACAACCCTATGTACACTCACCACCCAATATGTTATTTTGCAACAATCAGGTCTTACTTGTCATAGCGCCATCTATCGGCGTAACATTCTTACCTCATTGGTTATTCACAATACCTTGGGGGTTGTAACAGATTACATATCCATTTTAAGAGCAAACATAAGATACTTTGCAATAACATTAGATCGCTCAAATAACGCTTGCCTTCACATAAGCAGAATATATATTCCAGCTTTTGTAGTATATTTTACTAAATTTTTGGTTTTGGACCAGAAAGTGACTACAAAATAGGATTATTTTGAGAAAAAATTAATATCAAGTAAATGATAAAAATATTAATTGCGAAATTCCCATCCATAACGAAATTAGGCGAAATTTGACAATATCCATGAAATCTGGCGCGATTTCAGAAAACTTTACTCCAATTATTTCTAAAAGGTAAAGATCTTTTTTTCCATTCCGGATAGTAAATCAGGGCTTCTCTACATTATTAATCCCATGCCTAAGTAAATTCATCCATATATGAATTTAGGAACATGCTGGTGTTTTCACAATATCTGAAAGAATTATTTCAATTTTAATTATATACACACCAATAATCAGCCCCACCTAGTAAAACCGTAGTAGAAATCGAAATACATAAAAAAAAATCTGCATTTTCAGTAGTCACTCAAAATTGCAATTGCATTTCAGTACCTGATGGAACATTTGATTTGTTATCTCCCGTACTTAAAGCCCGCCTGTAGAGGGAGTTCTTTTTGCAAAGGGGTGAGTGTTTGAAACCACACAATCCCCTTAGACCTGACGAAATCTCCGAGCGGAACTGATGATGGCACTCTTGAGTAAGGAGTGTAAATAAATTATTGTTGTTGTTATACAACCTGATGTCTTTTGTCTCCAGACAAAGGTAAACTGTAAGCTAGTGATGATTAACTAAGTAGTTATAAAAAAAAGGTAAGAAAAAAGGAAGTGTTGTGTGCGCGTGTGAAGAAAAGATTAAATAAATGCTAATTATTGTAATAAAAATAAATCAGCCAATAACGAAACAGGACACTTTACTTCAATAGAGAAATTATCGAATTAGGAAAACCAGTGTTTTATTTCAAACTTTCAACTGATTGCGGAATATCGCAACGGTTAGCATTAATATTTGATTTTGGTAGTATAATGCATCATTTGGGCATAACTTCCACTCGTGGCTACTGTAGCCTATCCAGCCAACTTCCATTCCACTCAATATATTTATGTCTGTTGGGAAACGGCAAGGGAATTTCACACAAATGCTGAACAAACATGAAGTCGAAATTAAGAATTAGAAACTTTAAGGGTATAAAAATTGTGTGCAATGAAAATTACATCATTAAAAAACTATACTGACGCTCAACGTGAAGCAGGTACCCCACAATTAATTCACGCCGTTGATATGGGAAAACGGTAATTCTAATAGTTATAGAGCATGAGCTATGCACACATCAAGCGTTGTACACTTCTAGCATTAGCAGTATGCGCTTGTTGGAAACATAAACCGACCCATATGCAATGGCCGGCCCTTGCTTGGGAGACCTTTCTTTCTAATCCAAGAGAATTACAGTATGCTTGTTCTAAATGAGGGATCGTTTGTTCTTATATAACGTAATTTCATAAAAAATCTGGTAGCACTACTAATACAAATTTCATCCTTTAATTGATACCGTTTTATTTACATTGAACTGAAATATAGTACAACCTAAGTGATTTGAATGTTAAAAAGGCTTATCTAAGTTATATTTAAAATTAAAATTCTACATATAAATTCTTCAAGAGTTTAGTTTTTATTTCAAAGAAGCTTTAGAATAATTCTGTGTAGGGTTTTGTTAAATTCTTAGCAAGGCTACTTGTCACGCTACCTACACCAATTGTAGTTTCCAACAAAATTCCATATGATGCCCCCAAAAGAATCAATCTAATAGTTGTTTCATCTCTCAGTAAAAATAAAATCTTTTATAATTTTCCGTGATAAGGTAATTATTGTAAATTAAATTATTTGTTCTTAAGTTTGTTAAAAGTAAACATCGCACTTAATTACGCCATCCGACATATTTTCGACATACAAATGTAAAGCGACAACTATTAAACATCCTAGTATCGTGATTATTATTGCAGTGATGCGTCCTAATTAAATATTAAGTATCATCACTATTTCTTACTCATATGATTGTTGTTGACGGAATTAAAGTCTGATTTAGAGATTGAACTTGACCGCTGTCATCCATCAATCCCTGGAATTAAAAAAGTGAGGATCATTTTACAGAATAACTGCGATTTTCTGAATGTTAAATAAAGTAACACCTGTAAGAAGCAAGTTTTCTGAACATGGGATTTCTTTCAAAACTTCACACTATGCGTAACATAATTTTTTAAAATTTTGAATTTTAAGAGCGAAATGGAACGTTGAGTCAAATTGAATTTATTGAATAATTAGTTTTCATAATTTATTTCATTATTTAACGTTTATTAAATTTATCATTTAAAATAAATACGTGTAAGAAATATTTTAACTCAATTTAGCATTATGTTAATCAGTTAAGTTGCATATAATTAAAATTAAAGGAAACGATTAATTATTATGTTGAATATATTTAAGCTAAAAGAATTAAAATTAAAACCAACTATATATTATTAAATTGAATAATATATCAGCTATACTCCGTTTCACCTTAACTTGGCAGCGCTGGGAAAGGTAGAAAATGTACCAATTCCCTTGAAAGATAGTTCTATTTTGTTTTGGAATGTAAGATAAAAAAAATGCGTAGAAAATTGTTAAATAAATGTCAGACATTGTAAAACTTATAGTTTTAAGGATATATAACAAGATAATGACATGTTTAAGACATTTATTCTTTAATCTAAGCGAATTAATATAGTCGAAACAGTGATGTGATAAATTTTTAATTTGGCAGGAAACAGGGTTTCTGAATAACATTTCTCGCGAGCTTGTTACGTTTCCACGCCAATTCTATACCATTCGTTTTGCGTCTCTGCTATCGTTCATACTTAAAATTCTTACAACGAAAAATTCATAATTTTTTTTTGTAGAAATGAGATTCCTACCGTAGATAAAATTCTTAAAGAATTGAACAAAGGTACTGAAATTTTTTAGAAAAACATTAGCCGGGCAGAATATTGAAAGACACGAGATTTTCATTTAAAAAAAAAAAGACATGCTTGGCTTCTTCAAAGACAAACATCATTTATAGCGCTGAAATTATTTGAGAAAAATTGGGGAGTCAAAGGAAGAAAATGCACCCATATACTATTTGATACTATTTGGATGAAACTTAGATAAATGAAGGGCATTCTCAAAGTTGAGAGTGACAAGACACAAAAATTAAAAGCAGTTAAGAAGTCTCCTCTTCTAATTTAACAGTAGGTTTAATTGCATCTAAATACTAATGATAGAGACTAATCGTAACTCATACTGGAAGCAACGAAGGATTTGTTCAGGTTGCAGTAGATATTTTTATTGGAAAAAAAATTCAGGACTATCATGAAAGGATTATAATCATTTTGAGAAATGATTTCATACCAAAATTAAAAACCATTAGCATCGTTGTGATGGACAATGATCCCTACTAATCTGTGAAGAAGGACAAAATTCCCACTTCATGGGGGAAAATGTGCAATTCAACAGTGGTTATCAAAAAGAAAATTAAGTTGATCTAACATATGGTAAAGATTGAACTTCTGCAGAGAGACGGTGAAGAAAAGCATTTGTATGACAGTTATAGAGTAGAAGCAATTGCAAAAGCATGTCACCGAAAAGTTTTAAGACTACCCTCTCCCCCTTATCAGTACAAACCCAATCCGATTGAGATGATTTGGAGCCCAGTGAAAGGACATGTTGCGAGGAAAAACAAAATTTAAATTTAATGATATAAAGAATTTTATAATTTAAGGAGTAGAGAAGGTCTCTGTTCAAAATTGGAAAAATTACAACCAAAAAAGATAAAGAGATGTTGGAAATCGCAGCGGACTTGTTGATAAAATGTGGAGAAATTGCAATTGAAGAGGCAATTCAGAACTATTAAGTAATGATGATCTGTGAATGCATGTGATGCAAATAATATTGCAGGGCCGTGGTAGCCTAGTGGTCAAGGTCGTGGACTAGAGGCCGGCGTTTTTCGTTGAGTCGCGGGTTCGATCCTTGCCCGCCAAAGACCCGCCGTGTAGCCGGGGCTGATGCACTTTAAATCTGTTCGGGGCCGAAAGTCCTCCCGTTGGCGTGGTGTGGATGTTAGGAGAGGGGGGTGCCAGCTCAGGTGTCGTCCTCGTCACTTGACCGTGGTTCAAAATTACGAGATCCGTCGCCAATAGCCCTCGTATTGCTTCTAATGCGACGTTAATAAAGACTAAACAAATAATATTGCAATATGTTACAAATATATTTTTCTCATTATCACTTATATTTATAAAAGTGTTGGTTTGATATTTTAAACTACCTTATTTATATAACCATTTGGAATGAGATAAGAAGTATTTTAGGGATTCTTAATAATATATTAAATAGCATTATAGTAATAGATTTTTAATAGTATTTCAGGGATTGATAAAGCTAATTTGGAGAAAAGCTTGGCAATGAATAGGATGAAGGTATGAAACGTGATAGAAATTTTTGTTTCATTTACGGGTGTTATAAATGTGCTAATAGAATTAATAATGCGTACTTATATAAAAATATAAGAACAATTCTTCCACGTCTTTTCTTTCCTTGCCATATGCGGCGAATTTTGTCACCATCTTCTCCTTTGTAACCCGAATTTCTTTGACAACGACTGTGAATCGCCCGCCATAGCTATATCAGAGCTGACAAGTTAAGGTGAAACAGAGAATGCATGCAATTATATAAAATTAAAACAAACGATAAATTATTAAACGACGGCTTTGGGGGACTTGGCGAGAGACTTGGCTTAAAATTTAATTCGTTAAATAATTAGTTTTAATCAATTAAATTGTACTAATTGTAATTAAATTATCGTATTGTCATCGAAAACAATTGCGTATAGAAAATTTCAGTTTAATCGAGCGATTTAAAATGCGAGAAAAAGTTTTTTAAGTTTTCAACCAGATACAGTTGCAATGTGAGTTAAAGAAAACCCATTAAAAAGGCTAAGCTACCAAATGATCGCTCAGTTTACAATATCGATGAACTATATCATCTTATGTTACGTCCTTTAGTCCGAAGTTAATAATTTTAAGCCAATCATTTCGATGGCTGATAATCATTTATTCCATACCATATACCAAAGAATAGCCTTCCTACATAAATATTCTCGTCTCCACATAAACTCATGCACATATGAATTTAATTGTATGTTGAAAGCATCCAAGTGGCATCAATTGTTTTTTTTTGTATGTTCACCAATCATCTGATCCACAAAGTAAAAGAGTTGGCTGAAATTAAAATGTCAAATCTAAAAGAGCAGGCTGAAAGTAATAGCTGATTGAATTTTATTACATAAGGGCTACGTAATAGAATAATCAATATTACCCATCAATCCCCGTCCTTTCAGTGAAGTTCACTTTAGAGAATAGCAAAGGGTTTTTATTTGTTAAAAGAGACTGAGCTTATAAATGATTGTTGAAATTACATTCTGGATACACTATCTCATCTTATATTATGAAGTCCTTATTCCACGTTAAAACTTTCATCTATAGTGAGCTAATAAATAAAGCATAATAAATCAATCACATAAAGTACAAAACTTAACCTTATAAGAAATTTGTAATTAATGCTTAAGATTCTGGTTTCACACACGCGCGCGCAAATAAAATGATCTTGATTTCCGTCGTTCGTTAAAATCATATTACAACCTTTTCTTATATTAAATAAAAAAAAATGATTCAAAAATGAAATTGCTTCATCTAGGTTTCTAAAATTTAAAATTCACTTCCAGTCAAATATCTACAACACAAACTGAAAAAAAGTTAAATAAAATATCTAAAAACATTCTAAAACATCTTAAAGTCGAAATTCATATTATTTTTAAAACTTTTTGAGACTTTGTTTTACTTTTAACGTGGAGAAAAGTTTCTTTCTTTCAACAACGATTGTTATAGAAATAATTCCTATATATAGGAAAGTGACCCATGATAATTATTTCTTTAATAGTTATTTAAGAAAATGTAAACATTTTTTGTCTTATAATTAGCCTACTTCTCACTTTGTTATGAAAAAAAATACGCTGCAGGAAAATATTTTCTTAGCTTAAACTGCTTTCATAGGAATAGTTTTTAATTCCTCATCCAGTTTAATACCATTTGATGAATGTTTTGCTATAGAAATAAATACAACTGTTAATTCACCGTCTTGTTAAAACTAAAATTGTTATTAATTCAACAAAGCAGGACCTTTGTGTTACAGTGGAATTAATTTCTAATTTTTCAGTCGAATTTTAGAGATTTATTTTCTAAAATATCCGATCTTAGCTTTTCTGTGAGCAGAGACTTGAATACTGATTCATTTTCCTGACCATAATTGCTTTTCCATTTTTTCTTATTTGGTGAATTAAGGTAGATTTAGTAGGTATACTTGAAAAATAGACACTAAATGCAGCAGCATCACGCATTCTCACAAAATTTCGAACTTTTATTGATCAAACTACACTAAAATTGCTTCTCACACTAATTCTGTAATCAGATAAAATTTCATATTTCAAAGATAACATTTTGTGAGTTTTTTTTTATTCATGACTCCAATAAAGAAAGCAGATATTCCTTCGGGAAATAGCGAAGTAGCGCTGGACTGCAAATTTTTCTAAGTCCAGTTTTAAGTGACACAAAGCCAAATACAAATATCATAATTCTAAATACTATATCATCCAAAACTTGTTTTTCTTTAATTCTAATTAATATTTTTCATGACTGACGTGCATTTCCATAAAAATATCTCATCAAATTTTTGGCGTTTATTCAAATCATCTTTTAGCAGGCAAATGCTATTTTAACATTTTTTAATTTATGTATGTATATATATATATATAAAGATGATCCACATTCGGCTTATCAAAGTATTCAACTGACTTGTAATGTAATCATAATATCAATAACATCTCGAGGTTGAATTTTCACTTATTGTCAAAGCATGCGGAGAGACCATTTCATTGAGGTAGTTGGTTACATCATTTAGGTCAAGAAGAAAAACAGCTTGTATGTAAAAGAGAAGAGCAAGTCATGAAAGAGATGTTTTTTGTGTTTTAGCGTATACTAGAAATTTCATCAACGTCAATTAAGATTGGTATGAAGGTAGGGATTCCAGGTATAATAGATAGGGATTGCAAGAAGGATTTTTGAGATTTATAATTATTCTAAGCAGTACATCCTTTTCAAGAGCAGTGATGTAATAAATTATAGGATACTGAAGGGATCTAGAAATAAGAATGAACTCTTCTTTATTAGGGAATGAGATAGTAGATAAGTTGTTATTTGAGTATTCATAAATTAAAGGTTAATCATTGATCAGCTCTCCGCAAGACGCGGATTGTTGGGGCCTAAACATGAACGTTATCATGGGAAGAGAAAAACTCAAATTTAAAATTAGATTTTATATTTAAAATCGTTACACCTAGCAGAGAATTTATATTTTAAAATTTAAGATCTAAAATTTGCCTGAATTCACTTTCATTTTATAGACACATAAACAATTTACTATTCAAATTCAATTAAATCTAAATAAAAGATAAATTGTGTTGTGTAGTGTACTTAAACATCAAACAAATTTTAACCTGTAAAAATTACGAACAAATGATATATGGGTGGCACTTTGTAACATCAAAAGTAATATAAAGCCAAGATAAATTTCAAAAAGATCTATAAATTTAAATCAACTGCATTTCTTGGATAACGATGACAAGACTCACACAGATCCAAATACTTGTTTACAAATTCTTCCACTATGCATCTCTGGGTGAAAGAATGAAATAAAACTTTAAAACTCTGATTTTCCACATGGTACAGGAATGTCCACGACATGGAAATACAAGTTTTTAATTGCTTACAAATATAAATAAAATTTATATAAGGAAGCAGTTTACAAGTATGTTTTATTATTACTTTCTATTGTCTTAAATTACATACAATTTCTAAACCAAACTTTTCATAATTAATAGTGAAGAAATGGTGTATTGACAAACATTAAGCCTTACACTTGTTCAGCATGTCAATTGGAACTACTATTCTGAATCTTTATTTATTGTTATTTATTCATATTATTCATCATTTTAAATTAATTATCCACCTCTTGTATAATACCTTCATCTATAGAAATCTGATCTAAACAAACATATATCTTTAAATACAAAAATCTTTTAACTAAAATGGTTATTAATAATAATTAAGCATTCAATTCTTTTCTTAGCATTACATAAAATACATTTGTTCTGGTTTCTTTTAAATCATATCATATTCATTTCAAAAATATAACATTTCTTAATCTCTGATAAAATATCTATTCAAATCAATGTATTATTTATATTTCAAGTAATGTTTACAACAATATTCTTCATCTAATCAAAATATAGAAAATGCAAAAATATTTCAATAATTATTCAATTCAAAACACTGTTTATAAGCTATTTCAGACACAAACTGATCATTTCTATAATATAATATCATCGAATTATCTGAATATATCTTAAAAATATCCACACACAGACTAAATAAGTCACATTTCAAATAATTTTTAATAATGCAAACTTATAAATTTAAACCATATTCATTTAGAATTACAATTCAATCACTTTGATTTATGAATAAAAGTATCAAGGTTTTGATAGTTAAAACCAGACACTTTTAAGATAAATTCCAAACTTCGATAAACACAATCAACATGATGCAATACTTTCAAAACATTTTAAACATTTAATTAACATTGTAAGATATGTTACATTTTAATTTCATAAAATCTAAGTATCAAAATTTAAATCAATACTCAATTTCACTCATACATCAGGAAATAGTTATCACAATTAATATTTACATTTATCCATTAAAAATTACTAAGTAGAAATTAATCTTGTTCAGTTATTATAATCAACCAAAACATAAAATTAAGTGAAGATATAAAAATTTAACTTAGCTGAAAATATATTTTTCTTTCTGTCATAATTCGGTTCTCTACACTATTTCCTTAATTAGAAGTCCACTTTATTTCTTGTTTCGAATGATATAGGTGACCATTGGCGCTTCAGAAGATAACCGCTTTGAAAAAGTCCTCGCAAAATTGATGGAGATAATGCATTATGCAATTGACAAGATCGATACAGGAGTTATTAGCACTCATTTGCTGGCGCCTCATGCAGTGGGTTCAGGGATCCCTGGTACTGTCGAAGCAGGAAGTCCAGTAGAATTGCCGGTCATGTCTTCTCCTATGTTACCATTAAATTTATGCTCACCATGTGAGGAACTCTTATCCATATTAACTGAAACATATCCACCTCTTTATGAACGTGTCCTCGACTTTGTAATAGAACATATTCAATAACACTGAGGCGTATTGAATTTTCTTATCTTTATTTAAAGCCTTGAGGAGAGACCATACATTAGGTATTACATACATTCAGGTAAGAAAGAACAAAACAGCTGTATGTAAAAAGAGCAAGAGCAGTGAGGAGAAGAGAGCGTTTTCTTGTGTTTTGTGTGTTTTCGCACTAGGAAAATTCCCATCAAACGTCATTAAGCACGTGGTATGAATGGATTCTGGGGAAATATAATAGAGGAATTAAAAGGATTGTTTTGACAGATCATTATATAGTTTACAGAATTAACTTTCAAGAGCGCGATGTAATAAATATAGGATACTTTGAAGGGATCGGAAATAAGAATGAACCTTTACTTTGTATTAGGGAATGAGATAGAATAGAAAGTTGTTATTTTTAATAATTATTAATTAAAAGTTAATTATTATATATATGTAACATATCTTGTCAGCTTTAAATGTAATGTAACATAATCAAATAACAAAGCGGAGGTGTATTGAATTTTCATTTGAAAATTATTGCTGAGACAGAGACCATTTCCACTTACTGGTAGGTTACACTCATTAGACTGCAAAATGGAGAAGTACATTAAGAGGCATGAAAGAGAGCGTTTTCGTTTGTTTTGTTATTCAGGGAAAAAATTCCCATGAAACGTCAGAAGCATCGTGGGTATGAATAGGGATTCCAGGGAAGTATAATAGATAGGAGAATCAAAAGGGATTGTTTTTGACAGAACACCTATTTCAAGAATTAATCCGTTTCAAGACGCGTGATGTAATAAATAAAAGGATTACTCTTGAAAGGGACTTGAAATAGAATGAACCTTTACTTTTGTAATAGGGAGATAGACATGAAAGTTAAGTTAATTATTTGAGTAATTATTGAATGCTAAAGTTAATTCATTACTATATATAAGAGTTGAACTGTGATTCATTTTCCTCCGTAATATGCGCTTCATCTTTCCATCTGTTGAATTATAGAGTATGTCTGTGAAAACAGCATAATCTCTGCGATCATGTATTCTCACCAAATTCTGAACTAGCATTTATCACTGCAATAAAATTGCAATCACTCAAACACTTTGACCGGAAAATTTCATATTCACCCAAATATTCAGAGTTTTGTTGTTCCCATCAACGAAAACAGATACTTCTTCGGCAAAGTTGCTAATTGCCTGCATTACTTCTTCACAGCAATTATATAGTATTCTACTTCTTTGAAAATATAACTGTTATTTATAATATATTTCTTCGCATGTTTGCTCTCAGGAATACTCTTGAGTACAGGAATTCATCCGATTTAACGCTTCCTGAAGAAACCTATACACGACCTCATCTATATTACGAAGTCTTCCTAGACGAATGTGATTTCACTAGTACTTACCAGTAGTAAAGAAACATCTTACAAATTCAACCTTTATTTTATTGCAAATGTAATAATTTTAATCCTACTTAAGTGTCAGGCCTCATTTGCCTTATATTATTAAACTTTAAATATAATTACTTTACATTACGCCAAAATATAAATAGATTTTAATAGAAACCATCTAAATATCAATATTTCAAATTTCTTCTTACGAACTATCTAAAATAGAACGTATCTCTAAAACTTTCTAAGAAATCTAAGTAAAGCGAAATTATTATTACTATTGTAAGGTTTTAAAAATTAATTTTACAAGTCGAACTTACAAAAGTTTTTCTTTAACAACGAAACGCAGTGAAAATTATTTGTACAGAGAGACTAAACATCATAAAATACATAATAATTTCACTTATTAACTTTTACTTTAAATCAGTCATTAATCTAGTGTAAAATTTACAAGATTTGGATGTTGACAAACGCGAAAAAGAGTAAATAATTGTTAAAAGCCATTATTTCACAAAATCATTCAGTGAAATAATTTATGTTCAAACTTAGTATATATTTACATTTTGCGAAAGATTTTAACAAAAGTTAAATTCATCAATGAAAATTTTGTTTTGGAAAGGAAATTATGATTTGTCAAAATGATAGCTAAAGTTACAAAAATATTACTCCATTAAATTCTATTCAACCATGTAAATGAAAATCTTTGAATTTTTGCTACATCTAAAATATAAATGAAATTATTCTTGGATCAGTCTTTTTCAAATCGAGCTCATTAAAGAATAACTTACTATTTTAATAACCTCACACTCAAAATATCCCACATATTTTTATATCATATATCAAACTGTCCCAAATGTTTAATGTTATTTTTGAAATTTATTAGATCACATAAAATTTGAAATATAATGTCAATAGTATATTAAAACATTATGAGTAAATATAAAAACCGTTGCTTTAGCACACAAGCCTGCACGAATGTAGCAAATGGTAAATAAAATAATATGAGATCGAAACTGCAAATACCGATAGAATGTACCTTCGTATGGAAGTTTTCAGAAAATTCCGTAACTTATTTCATAAACCTTCCGCTTGAAGAATATCATTAATTTAAACTTTTGATTTTGTACAGTAGTTAATATCGTTCTGCTTAAGTCGACAACTTCTTTAGGAGATAAATTGTTTTCATCGAAAGTGGATTAATTTGATAAAATTGTCAAAACAAACTTCATAATGTAAAATGATCGCTTAATTTCAAAGTATCTTAAACATTAACTATTGCCGATTTAGAATTTGCGTAACTTTAAACCTATATCAGAGCATCTAGAAAGAGCAAAGTTTAATTGTTCTGAATCACCTAGCAAAAATGCTTTGACTAATCTTTATATGTGCAAAGAACGCGTGAGTGCACGTAAGTCCACTTCAAAATATTGCATTCCTGAACATTCATAATTCATGAAGCAACGAACATCAGCCCCCAAGTGTGAAATAAGACAGCCTCGCTCGGGAGAACTCCTCTTCCCTGACGTCATAGCTAACCTATGCTTAGTGGGAAGAATCCACAAAACTAACAAGTAATAGTAATTATTTAATCTATTATAAAAACGATGAATAATGTTATCTGTTTATACGTTTTTCAAACATTCAAAGTTTTGGGATTAATGAGCAAGGGACTTTTATACTTCTCTGAGTTTTTGAAATTTTATTCGAAGAACATTTAAGTGCAATAGAATTGCAATTAACTTCTAAATATTACAAATTTCTGTATACATATTGTATTGTTTGATTGTCTGATTCGATGATAGAAGTGACTCACATTAATGATCATGTTACGACTTATAGTTAATGATATAGTTAAATGAGTTACGATTTTAAGAGACAAAACTTATCTGCAGGTTAAAATAGGCTTGCACCCCAGGAGGCCTATTCAACTGTCTGCCACTACATTTCTTCAACTACTCACAAAATCACTTTTTCTCCCTTCTGTGGCGGGCAGTACTGAAAGGCCGCGTAGCGGAGACTCTGAACCATATTGAGGAGGGAAATTAATACCGGAGCCATTAAAGAATACCTAAACATTTTTAATAACCTCTCCCTCATATAAGTTTTCCACACATATTGTTCTATTTGTATGTCAACATTCCATGACTTTTTAATAAATGTTTTGAAATATTGTATCCACACAAAATTTAAACACAATGTTAATAGTGCTATTTAAAATTACTAGTTTTAATATATCAAACCGTGCATAGACACAACCCAACTACAAATGAGATTAAATATGCGTAAATAAAATAATATGAGATTGAAACTGCATACTCGAGTATGAACATTTACCATGGAAGTTTTCACAGACATTCCGTATAAATTATTTCATAAACTCTTCTAGAGGAATACACAATTTTCACAACTTTTATAAGTTGGAAATATCTAGTTTAAAGGACAATTTCTGACTCTAGAGATGAAATTTTACTGTCGGAAAATGTGTATTAATTGATGTGACATGTGAAAGACACATTACATGTAAACCGTCTTAATCTTCAGTATTAGAATTTAAAATGATTTAACCATTGTCGATTTAGAAATTTAATCATTAAAAATAATATCAGTTTAATATAGCAACCTAGCAGTTAAACATTCTGACTTACTTTTCTGATCTTTATAGAACATAAGCAAGAGCTGGCGTGAACCACGCAGCTCCACTTCCCGAAAATTTGTCACTCCCGACATTCACATTATGATGCGGCGACATTCAGCCCACCATGTGCAATGATAGGTTCTGCTCGAGCACCTCCTTCTTGATCAGGATAACCCAGTTTCGTAAATATGCACTCAAATAAGTTAATACAACTATATTATAATCTAATAAAAGTTGGACAATGCTAACCTGATATTCCTTTCGATAGCAGTTGAATAACGGTTATCTGTTTACACGTTTTTCAATCATTCAAAGTTTTGTATTAATGAGCAAGGGATTTATATCTCTTCTCTGGTTTCTTTCTGAAATTTTATTCGAAGAACACTTAATGCCAACTGTGAACTCTGCAATATTAGAATATTAAATTGTGAACTCTATATTATTTTGAGCATTTGTGAAGGAAGCTTAAATTTTTGAAAAGTTTGAGCTGTATTTTAAAACATGTTACATGAATGATTGTATCACATCTAGCTCTGTTTATTTATTACATATTTGATAGGCTTAAATTTGAGAGCACGACACGCCTACTTCTCTTCTTTGAAGTCTATTGCTAGATATGCCACATTTTTCCATCTTTTGTTGAGCGTGGAGCATTTGTGAAAATGACAAACCTGTTGAGGATGCTGATGTTTAATTCCGAATGAATATGGTTCATCAGCATTTTTGAAATTTATTTACCAGAACCTTTATATGTCTGCTATTATTGTTCCTTTTTCAGTTATATGAAATCAGTATTTTACCTATCAGCTCTTTTTAAAGGTACTTTTGTTGATCTCTTATTGCCTGATGACCGGAAAATTTTAAAATCCCATTCTTTTATAAATGAATTTGTTATTATTCAGTTACAAAAGAAGATTATGTTATGAGTTTGTGTATATTAATCTTAATCTTGCAGTTATTAAAGTGACACATAATGAATCGTGTGTCACTAATCAAAGCGACAGACATTGTACATCCTAGTGTCGTGAGTATTGAGGGATGAGACCCAATGAAATACTTCGTATTTTTAGCTGCATACTTCATGTTCGATTTGTTATAAATGAAATCTGTGTTAAGGATCGATCTGTTCTATTACATGCAACAATAACCGTACTTTAACGAGGGTGAGGATCACTCACAGGCTAACCCGTTGCTGAGTTTTCAAATATCTTGTTTCATTACACTTTGGATGCCGATCTTTAGATACATGATGTCCTTTCAGTGTTCGTACTTTCAGCTACAGGAAACCATCGAAAAATAATACATTATAAACTTGGTAGTGTAACATATTGGAAAAGAAAAACAGTCAGACCAGAGATTAGTATTCAAATTTATTTCACCTCTCGACAGCGCCATCTACTCATTAGATCATCGTTTTTCTCCTTCGCGCTGTCTCGCTCTCTTGTCGGTGTGGCGCATCTCAGTCTGTGAGTTTGATTTTGACTGTCCCTGATGAAATCAATCACTCATACATTGATAAATAGAAAGAAACATGACTTATTTACATAAGTATCAGTTATCTCAAATTAATATATGACTTTTCTTAATTTCAATTGAAAATACATTTGACACAAAATAACCTATTTTTCCTTTCCGTGGATGTTTCAGTTTTATGAGAATTCAAAGAACGTAAAGTTACGTTGAACCTGGAATTTTGAATGCTAATTTATGAAGAATTACGTTAAACCCAAGAACTTTAGGTTCTAATTTATAAAGAAATATCTCTAATCTTTGGAAATTTCGAATTTAATACTAATGCTTTTCGTAAAGTTCTTCAGCAAAATTACATTGAAAATTATGATTTGGAAATGTTCGGTTATTTTGAAACATGGAAACAAGTAACATTTGATATACTTTCTTTTTCTTTAAAACAGACTACGAAAAAAAATCATGATTATTTTCTGTCAATAACTACCATGGGAAAAGAAATACCAAATACTCCTTCATTATAAATAAAAGGAAGTTATTTTCTATCTGTGTCCTTACGAAAGGAAAATCAAAAGCAGGAGGAAATACGAACCTTCAATCTTATTACATAAATTCCACAACCACGATAACATATGTAACCTCTCACTCACATGTCACTTTAACTTCACTGTAACAGCCGATTCGTGCAGTAAAATGTAGCAGTGCGCATGCTGTAATATGATTTTGAATATTTAAAACAACGAGCATGGTTACGTTGTAAAATTTTTCAAACATACAATTTTACCTTGAATCTAAAACAAATGTGAAGCAGATGATTTGAGAATATGACACTGATTTCAAAGTTATGGACATTTTGCAGCTATTACTGTGTCATTTTTTTACCGATTTAATAAGGAATTTCGTTAATAAATTGGAATGCATGAACGAGAAAAGACAGTTAATATGTGACATGCGAATAGAAATGGACAATATGTTGACCTCCAATAGATTCCTTTGTGTTTTGAATGAATATTATTTGAAAGGAATTTATCAGTGAGATTTAGTGCTAAAAGAATCATAATTTGTCATTTCGATTGTCTTGAACAAATCGAAGAGAATGTAATTCAATACCAAAAGAAATAAATAGAGATATTTCGAATTCTTATGTGCCAGTATTTAAATTTCTATATTTAACTTAAAAGCTTCCTCACAAAGACTGAAAATTTGAATGCTAGATATTGAGCACAAGGTTTGATTGTTATTCTGAATTATCGGATTTATATATATTTTGCTTAACAAGATGATGTATTCACACTATTAATTGCTTACAACATTATTTTATGATGGACTATGTTAGACTAAAAATTAGATATTGTAATCCTTTAATAATCTCAATATCCTTAATGTCTTATTAAATACGTTAGCAAAATTATCCATAAGGTTATCCAGAAACAGCGTAATCGTTGCAGTATTTTTACATTTGTATATTGTGTGTATATATGATATGCATATATGTGTAGTATGATAATGATATATACAAATATATGCATACATATATATATATTATATAGGTAAATATATAGTATATATATAGATATACATATATGCATATAACATGATTGTGAACGTTGTAATTAATATATTTAGAAAATTCAAATTTACCTCAAAACTACATTTATTCAAGTTTCTACAGGTGTTCAATATGTGCCCTTCCGGTGACACGACAAATGTCTACACGTTAATCAAACTCCTGCCACATTCGTGATAGCAACTCGTTATTCAACCACTTCGAGTTTTGTTTCTTTTTGTCCTGGGCTTTTGTTCTTGCATAACATAAGCTGCCGGTATGCTGGAACTGCTTCACCCACCTGCTTATGTTATGCCGATGTAGTAGTTCTTTACGTCTTTGTACAACAGTTACCGAGGAGGTTTTGGCATATTCGAAAACGCAGTACGCTTTCTCCTGCATGGACGACATTTTGTTTAACAGCGCCTCTAGCGGCGAGTTCGTCATTCGATAATTTTTCCCTGTTGCCAAATAAAACTTGTATAATTGTAATTGCAGAATAAATTTGTTTCGGCTGAATAAATCCATTACGGCAGTCACACTGCGCTATTCTTTTTGTCCCATTCAATATGAAACACCCTGTATATATATGTGTGTGTGTGTGCGAGTTTATGTATATATATATATATATATACTAAAAATTTAAGAAAGAATAATTTAAAATATTTAAATTGACAAAAATCCAGAAAGAAATGTAAAATAAAGAAAATGTAACAATGAAAGAAAAATAAAAGAAAATATGGAACCCAGCAAGTCAAAAAGCAATATCGGGCTGAGGACCGATTAAGCGGGGTTAAACTAGTTTAATGGTACCAACCTTCCCCCTTTGCGACTTGGTAGGCTGAATTAGGAAATCCAAATTGCAAAAGAGTTCATGATTAAAAGATGCAAACAAATTCAGCGATAAAATCTACAAAAATAAAATCTATAATTCCTGGTAGGCTGAATTGGGAAATCCAAATTACAAAAGAGTTCAATGATTAAAAAATGCAAAAAAAATTTTAACGATAAAATTTACAAAATAAAATCTATCATTCTAAAAATTATCAACAGATCAAAATATAAAAATTACTTACAAAATTCAAAGAAATGAAGATTCAAATATGTGAGTAGTAAGACGGAATTTTCTTTAAGCTTCAAGATGTATATCACATACTCAAAATGAAAAAATATAACACATCATCACCATATAAATTGAAAAAAGATTTAAATCATTGTTTGATTGGTAATAAAATGTAAAAGGATGCAAACAATTGGTTGGTAATAAGTTGAATGGTAAAGGAGTATAACGGTCCAGAGAGTGAGTAAAAATGTAAGCTGTGTAAATGTAAATAAATAGATTCTTCACGGCTAGACCACTAACAAGCCGACTTTGTGGACCTATTGTTGTGTGGTGGATTTGAAATTGAATCACGATTCGCAAAGATGTTTAATATACCCGTGATGTATATAAGCATTTAAGAAATTTATTGGATAATCATGATCCAAACAGTTGTTGAAGAATTTTTTAATGTTATTAAATTTGTCTATTTTATGTGTGGTTAATTTGTTATTACGTAATAAAAAGCCCAATAAAATATTCCTATAAATGGATCTGTGTAGATTACTGTTTCAAAAAGGTATTTTAATTACATGGAATTTGAATCTCTCTCTTTTATCAAAAATATTACTAATAAGTCTATTGTCAACTATTTGCAAATCGAGATCTAAAAATTCTACTGTATTTGAATTAAGATTAGTTTTTAATAGTTTGAGGTAATTAGGGTAAAATGAAATATTTGGCTTAAAATCCTCAGTTTTACCTAAAATAATTAGATCATCTATGTAACGAAAAAGAAAGTAAGAATCATTGTCAATCTGTTTTAATTCATAAAAATGTAAATAAAAATTGGCCAGACAATTACTAGCTGGACCTCCCTGAGGGAGACCCTGAATTTGTTTATAGAGATTCTGACCAAAAATTATAAATTCTCTTGTAATACAAGTTTTACGAGAGTATTGAATTTTTCCTGTTTTATTGTTTGATTTAAATGATATTTATTGTATAAAATTGCAAGAACCTTAATTAAATCTTGAATATCTATTGAATTAAAAAGGTCTTCAAAATCATATCCATGCACAGAGAATACCTCTTGTTCCTTCATGTTTCTGACAATTTCAAAACTATTTTTAATAATAGCGGTATTTTCAATATTTTCAATAGATTTTTGAAGAATGGATTGAAGAAGTTTGCCAGATTTAGTGATATAGGTGTTATATCCATTCGTAATACTTCGAAATTTTACAGGATTTTTGTGAAATTTTGGCGTTAAGAAAATGTAAGGAAATTTAATGTTTGTAAGGTGTAAACCCACCTTCTTATTGAATGCCAAAAGACGATTATTTATTTCTCTGTTACTATATTTGGATAACTGGAAAGTTATATATATATATATATGGTAAAAGTGTTAAGTTCCTACTTTGTTCCATTCGTAAGTTATACTGGTTTGAAAAATGTTTTTTACTTTCCTGAATAACAGTGAGTACTTCTGGAAACTTGAAATACGCGTATTTAAAGTTCTAGAATTATTTATTTTAATCGTAATCATAGGATAATAACATGTCTTCAATTTCACTTCATTATTTGCAATAATATGATGGATTGACTTCCTATTAACGTCTTACATCAAATGAACATGAGGACGTTTCGTGGAAAGCCTAATACTTTTAGAGCCGGTAGGATGATGAGCATGTCGCATTTGCTAGCATGGTATTGTTACAACTTCCGCGTGCATAACCCGACTATAAAACAGGCCTATTGAAAAATATAAAAGCCTTATTGAATGCCGAACTTTTCGAGTTTTTTTTTTTTTTTTTTTTTTGAGTTTCCATTTAATGGAAACTCAAAGAACTATTCTAGATTATCTCGATAAAGAACAATTCTTGATTTTTGAAAGCGAACAATTCTTGATTTTCATTATTTGTATAAAATTCGAGATCGATCACAAAACATACAAACATTTGTTAGCGAACGTGTCGGAGATGTTTATGAATTCCTTGTTATTCTTCATAATTGTTCATAGTGCCTTCGTTTTGCCAGCTTGTATGAGCATCTGATAATTTGTCGGAGACACAAAGATCATTAATCCAAGCACTATTTACATGTACTTTTAGTCGTTTCTTTATAATGATACTGATATTTTCAGAAAGATAATCTGTAGCCTATGTAAAAAATTTTATTCTAAAATGTAACATTTTGCATATTATTTATATACAAAATAATATGTAACTAAGATTACAAGAAATATGTCATGGTGACTTTAAGATATTAACCCCACATTCTTATTATATTTTAAAATTTCACTTATTTTACAAATCATTCAAAGCTTTGATATCAGAATGAAATTTAAATAAATTAAGCAAAATTTCCTTTGTATATTTTAATCAATTACTTTTAAATAAACTACTGAATTTCATCTTAAGGTTTTAACTTAATTACATGCATGTTTGATTCTCATAAAGCAGTTTATTTTTCAATAAAAATAAAACAGAATTAGAAGACATAACCAAATGCCAGATCCATTACAAAATTAGGTGACATTTCTTATCATGTATCATGAAATAAAAGCAGCACTACCTCGAATGAAATTTTATATTTTCTCGTATCCTATGCCAACATTTTCCTTTTGTATCATTTTAAAATTTACATCAAAGTTATCCATTACACATGGATAGCTATAAAATAAATGGGTGTTATTTAAATTTCCTTCATACGAATATAAAAAACAATTTAATTAACGACATTTTGTAGGAATTCTATGAGTTTCGAATTAATTATTCATCCTTTGTTCTTAAATTATTTTATTTTAATAAAAATTCTGAAAAGAACTTTGATCAAAACTTATCCGATATAATAATATTTCATCATATTACTTTGAACTGACTAATTTAATAAACTTGTGTTGTGTCCTATTATAAAACTGTTTGGGGTAAAAATTTTATATTGAGCTTACATTCTCTGTAGATAAATGACTTTTCTATAATCATAAGCGAAATTATTATAAAACCTTTTTTGTATGCATCTATATTCTTTGTTACTGAAAGGGTCTGGAAATTAACAGCTATACTTTCTTCAGGACAATTGTATATATTTTTTAAAATTTTAAATTAAAGATCGATACATTAAATTATGAAGACTAAATGAATTTATTAACAATCAATTTTCTTCATACTTATAATATTTTTATTATTCTCATGTCACATATGCAATTTCTTCTTTCCTATTTTCTTTTACAAAAACAAACTGTTAATCTAAGTATTATTATTTTAAGATAATGTTTTACTCGGTCTCTCTGAATAAGTAAATACCAACAACTTTTACTTTTATAGACTGTATAGACTATATAGAATATATAGACTATATTTCTCTCTATTATTATTAATAATAAAATAGACTTATATGTATGATTATATATTAATTATATCCATACACACCTCGTTTACATACATAATATGTGTGGGTATCGTAAAAGTTTAATTATTGCAGAGAACTAACCCAGATATCTGTATAAAATTTATTCTGCTTATTTTAAAGGATCCTTATGCACATATTGTTGTAAATTACGTATATTAAGTTAACAGTACATCTTTGGAGATGAGTTTTTGAAATTATTTAAATTTTGTCATGAAATATATATTTTATGATAGTACGAAGCTATAAAATTAAAAAAAAGTACTCTTCAAAATTTTGTTTGATCACATTTTTTCTGTCAAGAGTGCAATTTATATGAAACATATGCAAGAATATGACATCCCTCTTTCCCAAAACATCGTAACTGAAAATAATATAAATATACTGACATTTTTTTTTAAAAAAATGATACGGATATTTTTTGGAGGGAAAAGGGAGGAATATACAATTATTTTGATAATAATGCCATGATCTTGAACACAATAGTGTGAATTCTGAAAAACTGAAAATTTTGTTAAGTCATTGCAATTTCCATTTATAGAATATGAAAAAAAAATCTAATTATTGTAAAATCTCAAAATGTTTTGTTCCCTGCATAAATATTTAAGAAATGTATAAGTAAAATATCAGGGGTTAAAATTGAAACGTAGAATTTGGATGTAATATCTTTTGCTTCGAAGAGTATTTTAAAAAAGTCAATTTTGAGAAAACATTAAAGAAATTGAAGAAATGTTTTAGTGAAAAACACTTATCATTTCACTAATATGATCAAGATGTATGAAGATCACTTAATTTACTTTCTATAACCCTTGTTTTTGTTTCTATATGAGAGCACACAGAGTTTGTCTAAGCCTCTTTGAATTATGAATTCGGTTTATGTCTAAATGCTAAAAGCATAGCACACTAAAAAAAAAGAACAAGAAGAACATTAGAAATATTTTCATCTTAAATATATTTTTAAACTTAGGAATACATCATTAAACTGGATAACAATAATATGCTCAAGAGGAAGACAGGTTATAGGTTACACATATCATAGTTTGGGGCAATCCAAAAACCACTTTTAGCAGTTTTTGTCTAAATATGTGGCTAGATACACTTATCCTTTTTTCTAAAGGTTTTATTTTAATTCATATAGGATTATTTGTACATAGAATATAAATTTTTATTTATATTGGGAGAATAGGAAAGTAAATAAGCTTTTCAGTTCATTTTCCGATTTGAAAGACTAAACTTCCAGTTACGAATTTTCATGATTGAGTTATATTACAACAGGTATAAATTGGTTTCTAAGTAAGATAGGAACAATTTCCGAACATGTTCGTAAATGTAATAGACTGATCCGGAAGGGGGAAAAATTTAAAGTAGAAATTTTACAATTTGGCTGAAAATGGTATTTGTAATTGTACTAATATCTTATTGTTTTTTGATTTCCGGAAGCCGAGGATTAAAGTTGCCCGCAGAGTGGAGAAGATAGATTACATTCTGTTTATTTTTACAATGATTGCCTTCAAAAGATCGAGGAAGCTGGGAGAGAAATGTATAACTGTGGAAGGAGATTGTATAGAGAAGTCTTAAGAATAATAAATAAAACTGAAGTTTCTACGTTGATTAATTTTAACAAAATTTAAGACCTTACGTTATTCCTGGATATCAGTTGAAATTTTACGTTACCCCGAGAAATAATTACAACTCTTACAGATACTACGTATTACTTTAATCTATGACTTCCTGAAACGAAACAAATTAACATGATAGCTATAATTTACAGTATTATGTTCATAAATATGAATTAATTAATATACAGAATAAATTGTATCAATTTATCTCTGTTATCGCTACTTCCACATATATGCATATATTAATTTGTATAGATAAAGTTAAATGAAGAATTTGTGATAAAAATCATAATCAAAATATTTCGTTTAACATTTAATAATAATTTTTAAATTTGCAGAAGTTCTTAACCTAGTTTAAAATGCGTGGTATAAATTAATTGTTATCATTGCAATTTAGGATTAGATATTTGTTTCGTTAATTTTTATAAAATCAGCTTATTCTGATCGGTTTTATGCAACCTTCTGTCAAATAAACATCGATTTTTTTTAAAAAGCATGTTTGATTATTATTCTATAAACGACTACTTAAAGGGAAATTTAGGTTTCTCATTGTTATTGATGATGGTTGAAGAATTGATTTTTTTTCAGATTTCGACGCCTTGATCTTAAGCTTAATGGTAAGTCATGTGGAATTAGAGTATCGAGTTTTATACTTATTACTTGGACGCTTAAAATACTGAAAGCTGTTACATTTTAACAGCTTCAACAAGATTCAGAATACCAGCCATTTAGCGGTGTGGAAATTAAGAGAGTGAGGTTTCTGTTGAAACGTCGATTTTGTTACTTGACTTTGGATCAAAACTACGAGGTCATTCGCGAATAACCCCGTGTTGTTCTTGTAGGACAATCTTTGAAATCCAAAATCACTTGCAAAAAATGTGTACAAGTATCGACTGCACTAACTTTTCAGAATTATAATCGATTTGCATTTTTATATGGTTAATTGTTTAGAAAAGGTATCAGTGATAAACAAATATATTCATATACTCATTAGAAATTATTATGCACCAAATAAAACACTGAAAATAACCAATAATTGTGAAAAAACCCCAGACACCATGATCTGCTTATGAATTTTATGTATCGTTCTGGAATTTAGATTTTTTAGTAGTTTATTAACGTTACACTTAGATGTAACACAATGTCTATAGGTGAAGGACCTCATGAGTTTGAGCCTCGGTCAAGTTGCAAGGACGATTACGTTGCTGGAGCTAGCAACCTAATCTCCAGACTTACCCAACACACTCACGGAAATATTTAGAGACTCAATTCATTGAACTTCCATCAGTGCTGCTATATTGTGTGTTTTTAGTGGTGCGGCCACAACACTTAACAAATTCGTAAGTGGTCTCTCTTACATCCGGACAAGATCCTCTTTAAATACAACTGTGGAAGGGAGGAACTCGTGTGGAAGGTTAAGAAATAACTTTAACGTCAAGTCTTGAAAATATAGAGTACGATTTCATAGGAACCAAATGCACCCCCGTACCATATGCTTCAGTTTGCTAAAGCTATATCCTTTCCGATTAGAGAGCTCGGTAACCAATACATGTAATTATTCATTCAGCTATCCAATAAAAAGAAAGGGTTATATTCTATGGGTTTGGAAAAGAATAGTCAATTTCATTCCACATAAAATTCCCCCCTCCCCTACAAAAAAGACGGATATGAGAAAACTTAAGGTTTGACTAGAATCATCGTGCTCGAGAATATGGTATTTTCATTTCTAGTGTGCAACCAACACATAAAATGCCATTGTTGGATAACAAATGTAACAGGCGCTTTATTTGATAGTAAATATCAATTACAATATTGTCACGTAAATATTGAGAAGAACTTTGAATTAAACACACAAAGGTAAGTGAATAGTGAGATATATTAGTAGAATAAGAACAGCTACACTTGGCTGAGAACTCCCTCAGACTAAGAACATATGAGTTTATATATTACATGATAATATTCCAGAACAATGCTCGTGAAACATAAAGAATATTCAGGAAGATCTTAGAGAAGAGATAATAAAGAACAATTAGACAAATCCTTAACGTGCATTTTCAATAAAGTTGGTGAGGGGTTTTGATCCCGAGAATTCTCATTCTGTAAATGAGCGCTTTACATCTGCGCCATCAATGTTTGAACGTTTCTTGGCAACATTTTGAATTAATTTTAATAAATCTGTGTTAATAGTACTCTCCAGGTATCTTATGATTTAGTGCAACTATACTTACTTGCAGCTAAAGTGGGAACAGATCACAAACCTGCGACTCGACATAAACAAAATCGGGTACTGAAATACAACATTGATCTCTCAACCAACGTGGTCACCGTTGATCGTAGAATTTCATAATTGTTAAGTTATGTTTTTGTCTTCACGCATTGGTTGTTCAAAAATCTTACTAGGAATTCAATGAGTATTTACTCATTTCATGGATATTTATAGAATTATATGATTTGCACCTTTTTTATTTAAATTGTTAAAATACGAGAATTTATATTGCTACAAATCTACGATGGCGCACTCTGCAACCTATCCTTAAAAAGGAAAATTGATATTTTCAAAGATTTCATCAAACACCAGAAAAACATAGGTAATCAACCCCCTGGCTTGGGAAAAAGTTTTCCAATCATCTTTGTCAGTTTGGCTGCAGAAGTTTTTCGAAAATGATGGAAAATTATCGTTTCGAATCAAAAATCGAATTTATATAATATCAATTGCCTTCAAAATATTTTTTTTATGTACCACTAGTTAGTAAACCCATTTTTTGCTCGAAGGAATTCAAAAATTATAACGCATGAAATTTTGTAATTAAGATTAACTGCTAAGTAATATTTTGAGTAATTTTAAGTGAACCTCAAGTAATTATTTGAAATAAAATATTATTATAATATGTTCCATTTTCTTTTTTAAAAAGTTGATAAAATGCTCATTCCGTATACCATATGAATATAGTTTCATCTGTATCGATTGATTTCTTCATGAAACGATTACATATTTTTTCAATAAATCTTAAATTGACACATATTAACTCTGTTTTTCAAAATTTATCGAAAATATGACTATTTAGCATACTTCTCTTAGATGAAACAAGTATCGTAATTTTGAAACAATTCTTCCGAGAGCTACACTGAAAAGGACACAATGATTTACAAATTGTTTCAATCCATATATCATGTCATTCTAAAATTTACTTCATCGGTATTATTATATCATATAATTAATTATATTTATAAATTATTTCGTGTGGAAGTAAACGATTAATAAATTATTTAAATTTCACTCATATCAAATACAAATATTTATCTTCAAATTATTTATAAATAAATCTTGTGATATTTAAGAAAGCATAGAATATATTTTGCAATATAATCAGTTAATTTAAGAACTATGCTTTTCATTCTTATTTTATTACACTTCACTTTGTAGCGTAATTCTATTGCTCATCTAGTCTCTCATCTTAAATTTTACTTGAATCACAAATCTAAATTTAAACTCAGTTTAATCAGGCATAAAGTAATTGAAATAGTTAATTATGTTTCAAAATTAAGTTGATTTACTATCTAATATGAGAAATCTCTCAAACAGTTTCATGTCCCATGCCATGATTGTTCCTATGTTCTAGAATATATAAAAAAAAATATGTTTTCCGGGATTTGATGGGTGTAATTCCTCCTAATAGTAAATCACTCAGACAGCTTTGGGTCTCAACAAATGACGTAGACAAGCAAAAATCTACATTCGCAATTCACACTAGGACTCTTCCTAATACTATAACACTTTCTCTATAGCTTTAGTACTATTGAATTATTACTATTCACTCTAATTGCATATATAAATATTATTTAATTTGTATAACTACGTTTCATTTGAAAGGAAAGAAGTTGGAAACTTATTTATAAAATTAGAAAGAAATCCTTGATATTAGTGGAGGGAACTTTCTCGAATATCTTATGTTATAACTTACTTAATGCATTAATCGTTAATCACGTGAAACAATTAGTTGCTTTTCCTTATACATTTCAGTAACATTGAACTACAAAATTAGAAATAATTTCCCGAAGTCTGTTAAGGGAATTTTCGTGAATATCCCATATTACAACTTATTTAACGCATTAACCATTATTCGTATGAAATAATTTCTTAGTTTTCCTTTGACATTTCAGTAACATTGAATTAAAAATATTTTACGACAGGCGTTATATTATTGTTACACATGTCCCCTGCTGTCTCAGCAACATTTAAAAGCTATCTGCAGCTACAGCAAAATGTAACTGAATCACCGTTTATTATTTTATATCCTTTTAAAGTTTTACTATTTCGAAATTCGCTTGCTCAATTATTTCGCTTCACCTCGAATAGAATTTTGACAGCGAAGAAGGAAATATTATTGATCTTCTTCATTTAATTTTCTTCTTTGAATATCAATTCGCTTATTCTTTCCAAGTTTTACAAAATATACCTTACTATTCAGGAACAACCTTTTTGCCGATATCGATCATTTGTTCCAGTTACCTTTTTCCAATAAAATGGTCCTCCCATGTCTAATACGATTCAGTCAGCACTTTTTCTACTCAATGATTTAAGTGCACTGTGTTTTGATTTCTGCGATACAAATGATAAGTTTTTTAAAATTCATTCTCTTAAAATTTAGAAAAGAAAGCATAGAAGATAATTTCTTATAACTGTTTCTAAAAAATTCTATGTTTTAGTTTCTTTTGCATCTTTAACCATGTGTTTTCGTTAAACCTTTTATAACTTTCCTTACATCTTACATGTTATAATTTTATTATATACAAATCAAGTAGTGCACTTAGATTCCTTATAAGCAAATATTTTAATTCGGGTAAATAAATTCTGTGTGTAGGTAATCTTCCTATAAGACGCCTGATAGGTTTAGAAAATGCCGTGTTGTTGGAAACCCAGAGCCAGTAAGAAAAAGAGGGCGATTTATGTTCCTAAAACGTATTAATAGCAGATCAAAACGTTATTTTTTTAAATTATGTGTAAGCAAGTCAATTTTTATTAAAAATATATATGTATGTATAACCTTTTCCGTAATGATTTTTTTTGCATCTTCTATTTGTAACACAACATCGGGAGCGCTTCGATTTTCCCTCGATAGGGCGTGTTGCATCTGAGTGTTTTAAAGAGGATATATATATATATATATCCAGAAAACACCTGGTCAACACCTGGATCTCTCCTTGCCTTTATTCGTTTTTATAATTTTGTTTTTTAATTTATTTATGACTTCCAATATTGCAATGTATATATTAAAACTTTGGAAGTACGAAATACAATACATACGACTTCTATTACAAATACAAAATGAAAAGAGTTCAAAATACAAAAAAAAAATCATAAAATACAGCAAACAAATTTAGAATATATATACATAAAAATGCAACATAACATTTTACAAAAGGATGATATGGGAAAGGAAAAATAAACTTACTTATTCATTAAAATTACATTCAATTTTAGATTCTTTGATTGAACAATTTTTGCATTTTATAACAGCACGCTCCAAGTATAAATACTCTTGACATTTTGTACAGGAATATTGAGCATTCTGCTTTTCTTAGATGGATAACATTCAGAACACTGTTTTCGCTTATTTAAAACAATTGAACATTTCGCATCATTTTAATTTTATTCAGATGGTTAATATAATTACTGTTTAGCATTGTCTGCAAATCCCATGATAAAGTAGTTTTTGTGAGACGCCTAGTGATTCCCTAATTTATCAGTTATTTTACTAATCCTCCCAGATACGCAGTTCTCTATTTTCTCCCAATTAATCCGTTTAATTATAGCTGAACCATAGGCTATCTTCTGGTGTTCTGTGCGGATTTACATGTCCCACACATTTTGTTCAAATCACCGACATCGAATTTTGTATCATTATAAGACGTGATTGTTTTATAATTTTGTCTCCTCTTCAGTTGCAATGTTAATGGAGTTATCCACGTTGAAACTCGATGCAAGAGCAATTTATTTTATGGGAATAGATGTAAAGTGCAAGTTTCAGAGAGAACTAATAGACTAAAATGAACTTCACGTCCCTTAGTTTTTATAGAAGCAAGAATATATATATATATATTATTATTATTATTTTTAATTATACCTAATTATTTTTTTCTTTTAATTTTGTAATCAGGTAAATGAATGTAAATCAATTATCTTCTGTTATATTTCTTCCACTATTGAAAGTTGGCCTTGATAATCGAAGAACAGACTCTGAAATTAAATTACTTACATTTAATGTGTCTTCTAGTTGTTTACTGGCATATATTTCTAAATATGATATGTATAATAATTTTATATCAATAGCGAACATTTTAATTTTATCTTTATTGGGTTTCGATGATACATACTGGAAGTAATGGCGCTTTCCCCTGAAACCCTGAACTTTTTGTCAATAGTTACATTTTGCCCCACGCAATAATTTCTTTTACGGTTTTCTACAAATAACTGAACAATATCTCTTACTGTTGCTTGTTTGTTCTAATTTCTTCCTCTGACCTCTTGGCCTTCCTCTGACTTAGCACTACATCTACAGCATCGGAGCAACTATTTAAAATGTTTTATAGATCTAATTAATCGTTAAATTTCCACACCAATTCCTTCGTTGGATCACAATTCTTATAAAATTTTTCAATTACTTCATATTAGACCTACCAAAAGGAGTAAACTATTGAAAGCTTAAATTTGAATAGTATCAGTAATTCGTGCATCTCTTTCTCTCGATTAAATTTTCCTTTTATTGATGAAATGAATTTATTTGTATTTGTAAGAATTATCTCTAGTAAATCACATGTGAAAAAAAAAATCCATTAATCATATGTAGTTTTTATACCTATTGCGGTGTCTATTACTCCAGGTAATTTCGTTATACTATTCTGTGCCCTTTCTTAGCATTTTTATATCCCATTCATTGTGTCCACCTTGTTAAGACATCTTTATATAAAAAATAATTATCTTCAGATCTGAAAACATCTTCAGTTTCTGGATCACTAAAATTCTTTTCCTTGTCAGAAAGATGCTCGCATTTTACTAACATATCTAATTCTTCATCAATAGTTACTTCTAATTCTTCACCATTTATATCCTCTTTTCCACCCCTAAATAGAATTTTTTCGGTATTTTTAAGTATTACAGATTATTTAAATCTAACTAATGATTTATGTCAATGATTCGAACGACTCCATTTCAGAAAAATGAAATGATAGATTAGCTTTATACGGCGAGTACATCTGATAATTCAGAACTTTGAATGAAGTACAATTGACGGGAGTTCTATTGCAAAAAAAAAAAAAAAAAAGACTACATTCCAGAGTGGAAAGCGACCTGAAGGGAGGATACTGCGAAAGTCAAAGTCGTCGCAATTCAGTTTCCGGAAGAAAAACAAACGTTTTTGAACCTTGAATATGATAAATCATGCACGTCCGATGGAGTGTTAAAATATCTATATTGTGTTTGTTTGCTGGTTCGGTGTTGTTGTGATTGCTCATAAACATCGCACTGAGAAGCAACATGAGGGATGTTGGTGACTGCTTTTATAATTTTGTACCTCAGTCAAGTAACGAGGATGACACTTGAGCTAGTACCTCCCTCTTCAAACTTCCACATCACACCTAAGGGAGGCCTTTGAGTCTCGATGGATTTAACGTGCATCATCCCCAAATACACGGTGGGATTTTTGTGGTATCAGGGCACGACCCCACTTCTCGACATAAACTGCAAGTCTGCGGCCAACACCGCTAGACTACTGCGGCTACTTGGTGAATCTAAGAAGATCATAATAAATTTTATGGTACGGAGGTTTTTCTACTCCCTTTTGAATTATCTGCTTCTTTTAGCTGAAGTTTCTGGATTGCAGAAAAAGTATTAAATATTTTTAAGTAAGCTTAGGCCTTCTTGTTATTTTTAGTATTAAATAAATAACTTCACGATCTTCATCAATTCTATGAACCACATAATCGATTTCATTTATAACTTCGAATGCCATTTACATCAAAATCACTTCATCAAATTCTTTTTCCACTAATAAATCTGCAATTTCTTCTATAGGCATACTCAGAAACCTTTTGTTTTCATTCGATTTAATAAATTCTAATATGCAACCATTTTCATTTTATAATGATTCAAACATGTTTTCTATTTCGACTGAATATGGCCATATCTTCTTCCAACATGCATTCAACATTGGTAATTTTAGTTCTTTCAGCGACGAAGATATTATGTCAATGCAACTCTGAATTGATATCGCTTCCAAGCTTCCACCACATTAATTAATCTCGAAAATCAGTTACGTCTTAACTCCTCATAAATACTCCCCTTATGTAATAAGTTTACAGTTATAAATAATACCTTGATCCATCGCGATTCGGACAACGAAGCAGTGTCAGGTGGTGGGAACACTTCTTCGACGTTGGAATGAAGACTCAAATTTTGTGGGTAATATGGATCAATATTTACTAGTTACAGCTCCTTGAAGCTCAAATTTGTCAGCTTTAAATAATTTTCAACGTTAGGAACAACACAATTTAAAAATAATCTTTCAATAAATTTCTAGTTACCCAAAATCTCGGATTTGTTTCCAATATACCGGTAAGAGGTTTTTAAACCTTTAATAGCAAGAACTGTAAAGATTTTTAAACAAGGTAGGGTCTTTAATCACAAAGTCCTCCGACGAATCACTATACAAAGTAAAATTTTAGGAATTCCCGACATTAATGTTCTACAGAACATTTTTTTCCCAACAAAACCCAGTTTCGTCTGCTTGAAACTGTGCATCCTTACTCTCCTATAAGGTTAGGAAAATTTCTGAATACATCCTAGTATCTTCATGATCAGCCGATGCAGATTCTCCTAGAATATTTATGCAATGAATTGCAAGAATCCAAGATTTGTATTTTTCCTTTTAAAGAAATAAATTTCATCTTAAATGTTGTTTTTATCTTTATCAGACATGACTTGGAACCGAAACTTAATTTACCAAAAACTAGACAGTGAGACATACTTCAAGGCATTGTAGCTTGATACAGACTGTCTCTACCAGCCAGTTTAAAGTATTGTCTTCAGGCCACGGAGCTAAAAAGAAAAAAAAAAAAAATATGGGTATTCCGTTTGCGGGCACTCGACTGCGATATAATTTTACAACATATTGATTTGATACAACGGTTTCGCATCTCACTTAATCATTTAAGATAATTTGTCTATACATTTTCACGTTAAGCCACGGTCACATCCTTTCTCTGATGTGTGACCAAAACGAATATAACTTGGTAATCAAAATTTATTTATTGGCACGCGTTTCGCAATTTTCATTTACATTTTCGACTTCATTTTCTGATCATGGGGTAGAAAATATTTTTAATACTTTTTAGATAAGTTTTTATGTGTTTGTGTCGTGTCAAAAACGTCAAAATAAAAACTTAGTATATTTTCTGTGACAGCCTGTATGTGTCATTATTCTTTCTCATCTCTATTTTAAGGTAATTCAGGTTTTAAATGTATGTTCAACAAAAACCATGTTATATATAGTGTTGTACAAAAAGTATTTCGCAATTTTCTTATCATGTTAAAGTGAAATCGTGTTACAGGTTACAGTGCTATACAAAAGTCTCGCAATTTATCCTATCGCATTAAAATAAAATCGCTCTATAAGATTATAAGCTATAGGATAATAATAATATAAGCTCTATCTTATAAGCTCTATCTGTTGTGTAAGCTATAGAAGGGCTACCTGTACTCAAATTATGAAATGGGCGGTAGCTGAATGAAAATGAACCATTTCTTTAAATTTAGAAGGAAAAAAAAAAAAGAAAAAGAGATGTACACGTAATTCCTGATTTCTTTTCAAAAAAATTTGTTTTTACAATTTTTTAATGGGAATGGAATACACAAATTATCTAGTAATCGATTAACTCCATTAATTTTAATTTTATTGTTTTGTAGAATCAAAATTCTTCTAGAAGACTTATGATAAATTTGAAAATTAACTCTATTAAAGTAATTTTAAATTTCCTTTTAAATTTATATTTATTCAAGTGTGATGTTAGGGGGAAAAACGAAGGTAAGTAATATTGTAAGAGCGGAATGATCTCATACTTCAAAGATTTACTCAATATTCAAAATCTGTATGCAGTGTTTTGTAAAATAAAGATTTCTTCAATCCCAGCAAGTTTTTATTCAAATGCTAATAAAACTAATTCTCTTAAGCAGATGATTAGAATAGCTTTTGACAAATTGATTTGAATATCATTATACTGTACTGATTTTTCTATTGCGATGAGTTTTGATCTGTAAGAGGTGAGGATATTGAGTAACGAGAATGAAGCTGCTAGAGAAGAATTAAGTATGCCCCAAAAAGCCAGCGATCAACATATTTTTAGATTGAAGCCCTTCTCTTTCAAATGCAGCGGTTCTCGCTCTTCTGTTACTAACGTATAGCTGAATCCTTCGTTCTCATTAGAGTTATTTCTTGTGTTGCCTCCGTCAATCATCCAATGTTTTGACTTATGAACATATTAAACTTAGATCAGAATTAATATATAGTTTTCCGTAATCCATTCAAGAAGGAATAAGAAGTGTTACTGACAGCCAAGAAAAGGGATCCCAGAACAACGGAAAACAAGATAATGAATTCAGAAGTGAAACTAGAAAAATATGTGTCACCTGCGCATTAGATAAATGTAGCAGATTGTCTAAGTACAATTGCTTAAAGTGAAAAAACTATTTGTGTTTGCAGCACGCTTCATTTGTCTGTCTATCATGCAGGTAAAAACTGCCGGCAAGAACTCTAATAGAATGTTATATTACGATTAATATACTTTACTACACAATAATATTTTTATTATATTATCATTAACACGCATACTGTTATGAATATATATATTATATGAAGTTCAGTTTATTAATATATGTAATTTTTATACATATTATTAACTTTTAAACTTTTAATTTCAATTAAACCCTATTTTGAAAATTATAATGTTCAAAGACGGAAATCTAGACTTTCCGCAGTTTTAGTTTTTTTTTAATTAAATCATAATTATAAAGTAGGATTTTCTTATAAACATATTGTGCTTTTTACTTACATGTGTTATAGTAGTAAATATTTTAATAAGTAAAATGCTATTACACTCTATGCTACATGTATCTGAGATACATTGCCCCCAACAATGTTATTTTTTAGTCGCGACTTTTTAAAGGTTAAAAACTTTGATATTAACCTTCTAGTTGTTAAGACTCTCTTCTACCCACCATTTTGATTTTGTGGATGTCATGTTAATCATATTGAATTTCGATTTTAATTCTCACATCTTTACTACTTCATCGATTTGGATGCAATAAAATGCTTCTGAAAGAGTAAAAAACAATAAATGTTTCGTTGGAATTGCATTCTTCCTCCAATTTTTAAATTTTTTTTACTTCTATTTTAATGATTCGTTTGCGAGTTTTCCGGTCTTTACAAAATGTTTTTAAAAATCGGAGAAAAAAAGCAATGCCCTAGAAACATTCACTATTTTTTCTCTTTCAGATGCCCTTTATTGCATTCACATAGATCAAGTAGTAAATATATGAGAATGAAAGTTGAAATTCTATAGATGGGGGGTAGATGGAAGCCTTAAGTAAAATATACAATTTATGACATTTGTTTGATACTTATACAAAATATATTTTTATATGTGCTCATCGTATGTTTTTAATTTCAAATAATTCTGATTTAGACTATGAATTTGAATTTGTTCAGCTTAATTTCCTTCTGGTATTTGTATTCTTTATTTTCATAATCCTTTAGCAATCGACAAAATATGCATCAGTACTTTTTTAAGATTTAGTTCTATTATTTTTTTAAATAAAGTCTGATTTTTCTCTTTCTCTTGATTGAATTAGTCAAAGAACACGAAACTAAGCAACTCTGGAGGCAATATGATTAATCAAGAAATATTTTGTTTCTACTAAGTCAATGCAATCACGTTTTTGTTAGATTTTTTCCCCATACATATCCAAAATAAAACAAATAATTCTGCATGTCGTATTTTGAATAAATTAATCAATTTTTATTTGGCTCCAAGGAAGCGTATACATTTCAAGTTTATTCTTTAAGATTAGTTATTTTACCTCAAATAAATGTATCCAAAGTTTTAGTTACTCGATTTTAAGCCCAATAATTGATACTTTCAGAATTTCAAAAGAAAGTCAGTTTATTTGTAATTTATGATGCATTGTTTGGAAGCAATTTTTTATGTATACAAACATTTTTTCATAGTCTTTATTTTATAACTTCAGCAATGCTGTCTCAGCTTTAGAAAATTAAAAAGAACATACATTTCACCAATAACAAGCGCTTAAATTTTTTTTATAAAAATATGTCTTCATATAATTCATTGTCTAATATTGTTATAAGAGACTTCAGTAATTATATTTTTCTGGGCATGGAAATGTATTATATTTTTTCTGAATACATAAATAAGTAAAATAAAGGAAAAGAAAAACATTAAAAAACGTTTTAATAAATAATGATGTATTTTTATACAAAATAAAATATTCCAATATTTATAATGATGTTGTAAAACAATGCTTATGTAAACTTAAGAGTTATTTAATAGCAAAAAGTCATTGCCTCCTTATATAATATGCTTATATCGGAAAATATTTTGGCCTCATTAAATAGTTCTATAGAAAAACAACTTGTGGTCATTATAAACAGGAATTTTATTTATTTATCATATTGATTGTATAAAAAATATTTACTGTTCAAAAACGCTTGGATGATTATTCAGGAAATTTGAAATCGCATAAAATGTTCACTTAATTTAAAAAAATTGGACAATAAATATTTCTTCTTTTTTTTAATATTTATGATGATAGTTAGTGCACATTATCTTCAATTGATTAACATAATCCTATTAAAATAAACCTTTCATATTTTTTTCTCAAGCTTTTTCCGTGCGACTGAGTCCTTTTTCCTTTAGAAGTGATCCTGATTGACGAATGAACTTGTATCTCAAGAATATCATTTCCTAAGAAATTTTCAACAATAAAGCAAATACTAGTTTTATTCCATAATTCTGTATTGATATAATTGTTTTTGTAAAGCCACGCGAATAATATTCTCTAAAAATGATTTCATTCACAAGCAAATTTTAAAAAGATGTGTTTCAAATGAATTACTAATACACAACAATTATTAAACTTGATACAATGCTTAATATAATGAGGATCTTTAACTGTAAAATAGTGTAATTATTTTTGTATAGTTTCCAGTCGATATTAATAATCACATGTCATTACAAATTACCATAAATTTCCGGATGTAAGTAGATCGATTTGTAAGTTGAGAGAGCACTATTTTTTTTACATTTTCTAATATCTATTCGTAATTTAAGCCGAAGCAAGAAATAGGATGTTGGTATGCACTCACTGAATGAAAGTGAATTTGATGAAAGATTATCTGACATGCACTTTATAGTATTCATATGACTTTTTTTCCTATTATTGTTGCATGCATATACATAAATTGTAAATTAGAATAATAAAATAATATTCTACGCTTATTGTTATTTTAATTTCCGCATTTCTTCCAGATTTATAATATTATTTCTAGTGTACGTTTTAGTACTTTTCCGTTTGCTAGATGCAAATACCACCAATGTCAGATTTTTTTTTTGTTTTGGCCGCAATTCAACAAATCAATAATATAAGCATTTTCGAAAATAAAACAACCACTTTACATAAAAATAATGATTATGTCACATAAAAGGGGTTATTTTTATTTCATTATAAAAATGATCATTGCATTTAGAATTATTTTCTTCATGAACTAAAGAAACTTGCTATATTTGGCGACTTATCGCTTGCGCGGGATAACGGTAAGTTACTTTTTTTACATTCTTTATATAAACCCAGGTCCATCAGTTAGCTATAAAAAGTTCACACAATTTTTCGGTTTACACTCGAAATATACGATATATGAAGGTAAATTTTTTTATTGAATAAAATGAATGACTAAAACGATTTTCTGAAAGAACCTAATATTATTCATGGATAAAGAATATTATTCGAAAGTGAGAGATAAAATACTTGATTATATGTTACACATTACATACTTAGAAACTTTCTTTCATTAACTTTTCTTTGCTGAAAATGAGGTATTCTTTGTTGTAATCGAACGATTCTGCTTCGTTATGTCTAAAGAACCAAACGTTTTATTTTCCTTGCTCCTTTTTTTCACGCACTATTGCACCTTTGGGACCTCAATTTCGTTGTTAGTTGTGGAAACCTCACTATTGGAATTTTCGATGTTACTTCTGAACAAGTAATGGTCATCATTAGCACTTATGATTTTCTTATCCCTGAATGCTTCATAGATATATAGACCCGGTGCAGTTTAATCTTGTTATTCATATTTTTTTTCCGTTTAATGAGACTACATAAACTTATTCTTCATTGTTAATTTTGTAATAATTGCTAGTACGTATGAAAAATATTCCTTTCGATTGCTTTTTCTTGAATATGTTAACTTGATAATATAAATTTTAATCTTTTTTAATACTTTTTTGTCCTTTTAACTGAAATGGTTTCTTTTACACTGAGTCATTCATCGTTTAGAAAATGTCTTGATTGAGGAATGATATTTTATCTCATGAAATTAAATTTTATTAGATACTTTCATTAATAAAACTATTAGTAATTGTGTTCTTTAATTCTGTTATGTTACAATTGTTGCAATGCCACGCAATTAAAAATTTTCTTCATTGAAAGAATATCTAAAACTAGTTTTGAATTGCTTAATATCAAGAATGATCAAAGAATACTCGTATTATTTGAAGAAGAGGAAGTAAACACTTGATATCATATTACATTTAATTATTTAAAATATTACTTTTAGAACTATTTCCCACCAAAAATGAATTAATCGTAGATTGTAATTGCAACGATTTTTTGTTTGTTACCTCGAAGGAAACGAACGTATTATTTACCTTGTTTTTTTTCGTGTATTATTACAACTTGATGGTTTCTATATCTTTGTGAAACTTTCTCTCACCACAATAATAAATTTTTTCTCAAGTTCACACAATTTTCTCAAGTTCACAATTTTCACAAGTTCTAACTTTGATGTGGTGATAAGTTCGGAGATGGAGTTAGTAGCTCAGTCATCATCCTCGTCACTTGACCGATTAGCAAAATTACTAGGTCACTCGTCCATGCCCTTGTGTTGTTTCTTAGTGCCAAGTTTATAATTAATCACTCACTCAACATTCAGATTTGCGTTTCAAAAGACCACGATAATTTCATACATGAAAGTCTTTCAGTCTTTTGAATGTGCATAAATTTCTTTCATCCCAGACAAGATAATTATCTCAACGTTACGGGAATTCACTTTTCTGACATCATATTTGCGTGTTTGTTTGTATCCGTAGCACTCTACTGTATGGATACTGTACTTAGATTATTGTTAATGATTTTTAAGGAAAATTAACAGTTTTTAAAAATATTTTATTATATTTTCTAAAAATCGGAGAGAACATGTTATTCAGCAGAAACCTCCATTACTTTTTGCTCCTGGATAAAAATTTTTAAAACCAAGTTAAAAATTGTCCAGAATTTAGGAGGAAAGTAGAGATTCCAGATTATGCTTATCCAGATTATTCCAGATGATACACCCTTTTTGCATTCAAAGTTAAAACTTTTCTAAAGTTTAGGAGAAACATAGAAATTCTAGATAATTAAGCTAACATTTAATAAATAAAAGAAGCTGGGATAATGTAGCCATACAAAGTACAGTAGAGTGCTGTACAGTTATTATTGTTATTAATAGTGATTTGTTATCTATTGTGTCACTAATTTGAACAAGTTCTGCTACCTGTGTTTTTTCCCTGAATATTTGTGTATAAACCACATTCTCCATAATCCTCTTTGTTGGTCTATTTTCACCGTACAGCCACTGAACAAAATTTTTTGTAACTATGTAATAAATAAATGCTGATCTTACCGAACCAATCGGGATCGAGTCCTTGGATGATTTATAAATGAAGGTTCTAATTCTTAACAAAGCTCCTTACTCAGCATAGGTATGATACAAATGTTTGATATTCATAGTGGCAACGGTAGCCTAGGGGTCATGGTTTCAATTCGTGGCCGGCGGTTTTTGTTCAGTCGCGGGTTCGATCCTTGGCTTCTAAAGACCCACCGTGTAGCCGGGGCTCATGCATGTTAAATCTGTCGGGGCCTAAAGTCCTCAAATTGGCGTGGTGTGGAAGTTAGGAGAGAGGGGTGCCAGCTCAACTTTCGTCCTCTTCCCTTGATGAAGGTTCAAAATTACGAGGTCCGTTGCCAATTGCCCTCGTATTGCTTTTAGTGCGACATTAATAAAAACTAAACTAAAAAAACTGATATTCACATAATTCCATCTCACTGCCAGTAAATAAACTACGAAACCTTATATCAAGTACTTCACTGCTTATATGTAAATCTTCTACAATCTAGAAATTCTTAATTCCACTCAAACTGAAACCATTCGAGTGATAATTAACGTCAGGTGGGTTATGTCTAACACTGACAGTAGAAGAGCAATCGATATGCCTTATGCCTTTCAATAATCAATTCTCTTCGCAAGCATATTAAGATTATTACATTATCATCCCTAACATACAAAATACCTGCATACAAATTATTCAAAACTAAATCTCAAATCCAAAAATTATCTCACCTCCCTGTAATATTCTCCCTAACCATTATCATGATCTTTAATCCAAGAGTTTTTTTTTTTTCCCTTTCCCTTCAATTTCCTGTTCACTTAAAAACTCTGCAAAACTTAATTCTCTCTAGTCATCCGTGGTATATGGAGTAGTGTCTTGGCTTTCCAAGAAGCAAAATGGAATTGAAATCTCTTGAAAAAATTCTGATCATACATTACATCGAATCTTTTCTTCTTTTTAAATAAGAATACAGCTGTAAGTTCCTAAATTCCCTTCCAACTTAAAATAACTATTTATTTCCTTTATTTTCTGATTTGTTTCATCTTTCTGCTTAAATTATTTTCTGTTTCACATTAAAATTGATCTGTCTTAAAATTAATTACTACGTCATCTGAAACAATAAACAGCTCAGGGCTAGGAAGTTTTATGTTCAATTCAATCAACATATTGTTTAAAGTCCCCAAAGTATTAGTTGAATTAGAAACTGCGATACTGCCCACGTAATAATTTGATCTTTGAAATACAAAAGCAGAGTGTAGACAAAAAGCTATTTTTTTTTTATTTTGTTGTGAGCAAAATAAAAAAAGCAGTTAAATAATTAATTTACTTGAAATAAATTACTTGAAATATTTAATATAAACTACCAATTTTCAATCAATATTATGCATGTATCAGTGAACTGCACACTTGGCACATAAGTTACTATCAGACATTGCACTGATATTCATTCCTACTTTTGAATAAGACTTGCAGTAATATTTTTATGACAGACAATGCATCTCTTCTAACCTTTCTGCAACTTAAGCAATTTTGAACAAAACTGCAACTGCTGTAAAATGTCACTTCTCCACTATTCTTTTCTGAAACATTTTGAGCTGAATGCATAATTATTTCTTTTTGAATCATATGAATTTGGACAGACTTTGCTAAAACTTTCTTTTTTTACTTCTAACAATACGTAGAGTTCTTCCTTTGAATATCAAATCTTTTTTTATTTTTTACAATTTTTCAAAAGATTTCTTATGAAGAAGGAACGTTTTTATTTTATCAGCGATCGTTATTCCTGACTTCCTGTTCCCAATAAGTCGTTACCTCATGCATTATGTATTCACATCAGCACTTTTACAACTCAAAAGTTAGAAGAGCACAGTTTTTCTGTTTCACGAGCATAGAGATGCCTATCAAAGCTCCTATCTATGCGAATTTTAAGAAAAATATCATAACGGATTTTATCATTTTTGAACATTTTACTCCATGATATGAATATTTTGTACAAACTTTTATTTAACTTACATTGATATTATTATTTTAAATAAAATTTAGAAACATTATGCTAAGGGCAGGAAGTAGCCGTACAATAGTGGTTAAATCTCAAAGTCGAGTCTCATTTATGTAATGTTTAGATTAGATATCCCAGGTGATAGAAGTTTAACATGCACGTGAATATTGAAAAAGTATATTAAACGTGAGAAAAAAAAACAAAATTAGATAAATTTTAAAATAATTCAATTTTGTGTACGACTTATATTTTTAGACGAGTATTTAACGATAGGGTTTTAGAAAAAAATCTAAATTCAGCTTTATGCTTCGAGCTATTTTCGGAACCACCCCAAAAATGGCGCAAACGCAGAGTTACCAAAAGAAAGGTTTATGTCTAGTAATTATCCCACAAAATTTTCAACGCCAAGCAACACATTAAAATAAGATCCAACCGTCCTTTCTTTAAAAATGTTTAACTAATTTTACCAGTTTGGTTGGACAGCAATTGTTCATTCGTTAAGCAAGATCCATGTTTCTCTACTAAGACTCTTAGCCATTGACACTCAATTAAAGTTTAGTCAAGAAAGTACTTGTCAAGAAAATAGTTTTTTTTTCTATGAAAAGATCATAAAGCAACTATTATTATGAATGTGAAGCGGTTACTAACTACTACCTTCAACTAAAGATTATGAGTGAAAATTCAAGCTATTTTACAAACAGCAAAACTTATTTGAATCAGCATTACAAAACTAGGATCAAGTATATCATATCTCTAACAATAACTTACCTTTCATGCAGCGATATTGTGCATAATATAGTCTCACTAACTTTATATCTTCTCTCAGCACTTTTACATGCACAGTCTCTATATGTGACTCCAACAGTCTCTCTCTTTGAAATTTCCTATTCAATACACTTCGTAAATAGAAAGGCTAATTTACATAACTCCCTGTTTATTCACAAGGCATCAAATCCATAGTTGCGAAAGATATGACATTTTAATATTTATAACATATTATGCCTTTATCATATTGAATTTAGTATCGTATATAAGAATATTTCTCTTCCCCAAATAGACAAAAAACCTACCAGAAATGGTTAGTTCAAATATTTACAAAACTAACAGCTAATGGATAACAGAAGGATTCAGCTCGCATTGGAAAGTTATCAAGCTAGTAATGAGCATATTAATAAAGAAAATCGAAATAGTAATATCGAAACATCAACAAATAACATCGAATACAACAATGCAAAAGATATTCGATCATCTAAAAAACGATCAAACTTAATTTTGGTCAGTTGAATTACACGAACGATAAATCTACTGATTCGAGATATCTTCTATTCATCTAGGATGAACTCACGAAGTCTCGGAAGTTGAGAGATAGAAAGAAATAAATTCGGAAAATCGCTGGAAAGGATTCAAGTTTGATAGCTAGAGGAGGACAATAGCCTGACCACCAAGGCGTAAACTCTATTTCCTCTTCTACTGTGTTCTTTTGATAACTCCACGTGTATAAATACAAATACCACAGGTGTACACGCACTCTCAATTTAAATATATGTACGTATGCAGATATATAATGCTCTGACGTTCCACCTAATAGCATACTGAGAATGTTGTAAGCATGCGAGTAGCGCAGCCACAGTCTAGTACAACCCTTTTCTTCTTCAAACACCAATCACAGCCCTAAACAGAAGATAAATTAAAACATTAAAAATTAGGCAATAGTGGTACAGGAATATTTTATTCTTGAGGTTCTACATAAGTTTTTTTAATTCTCATATCCTATCTTTTATCACACTCAGCACATCTCAAAGTCCCTAGAAATGAAATTCCCACTCACAGTAACAGCCTCTCCCAATTCTCATTTTTAAGAATCAGAAAGGGTTTTTAATACGTAAAGTTTCATTGAAAGGTATAGCAGTTTTGCAGCTAGTTATTCTGCATGAATTCTGATACTCTAATTCAGTCCTTATAAATTGCGAGAATATTGAAAATGGTCATATTATGAACATGCCGTTTAATATAATTCATTTTTGTTACTCATTTTTATAATTTAAAAATTTCAGGTTCTTTGTTTCTTTCCCATTTTGGTGCTTATGGAAACTTATTTTTGTAATTTATACTTTTCTATAGTATACTCTGTCTGTATAGCGCGAAAGGTGAAACTTTTCTCAGTTGAATTCCTGAATATCTTTTTCAACAGGGTTAAAGAGGCTAGTGTTACGCAGTTTTAATAAACGGGAGCTTCATGGTCAGCAGTTTTTAAATAGAAATATTATTATACACATCGATAGTAGCGCTTACACTTATTCACGAATATCTATCGGTTAAAATTAGACATTAGACTTGAATGACGTATCCTATTATATACCTCGTTCTTATTGATTTTGAGTTTCGAAATATTTAATGAACATGATATAAACGTAAATATCGTATGTAAATGTTTTTATATTGTGCAAATAGGAATTCCTCTCCGATGTGTGAACTAAGAATAAATATAATATAGGTTTTAAAAAACTGTAGAGATGCACAAGGTACAATTTAAGATTGTATAAAATCTTATTTCCATATACGTTTGCATCAATTTTCAAGTTAAGAGGTATATTCAAGTTTAGGTTTTACTAAAGAATCGTCACAAGACGTTCTTAATAGGAAGAGAAAAGAGTTTATATAATAATACCGTAAATTAGATTTTCTGAAAATCTCCTTACAAAAATACAGGAAGTTATAAGATTACAAGAATTGCTCGTTAAGTAATGAAACACGTTTCTCAAAATATGTGCAAACCAGCTCAGATTTGCGTCCTAGAAAGGGGCGGATATTTTGAAAAATTTTTGTGAATGTACATCTTCGATGTTTTCTTTGAATTATGTTAGATACATTTTTCACCACTAGCATAAAAGTAACATTTTCGAAGTTTGTTGCTTTGATATAATGAACGAGAGATTACGAGAACTTTTAGGTCACGGAATACTTTATTTAAATTAAAAGGATCAATTTTGAATTTTTCTCTAGCAGTTTCCATCGTTGAAGTGAAGGATAACATTATGTTAAACATTGTTTCGAGCACATTGTTGTCAGATATTCAAATTGAGGGAATGAAGTTTTAAAATGTATTTATTTTGTCTGATTAAATTACATCTGTTTTAATGTGAAGAATTACTGATCACAATGGACTAAAAAAATTTGTGCTATGATCATGGGAAGGAGACGATACCTGAATATGCACTTGTCATGCTACTTTCTTTCCCACCACTTGAGCACTCCCTAATTAAAGAGCAACAATGCATGTTGATCTGTAGTCTAATGGGGAGTCGAAAATCATGAAATGTCACAAAGCGCACGACTACAAGGATTCAGAATCCTTAATTAGGAAAAAAAGCTATTTGATTGATTATTCATTATTAGCCCTCTTTGAAGTAAAATGAGGGCTATTGATGATGGACTAAGTAATTTTCATGCAGGATCAAGTGAGGAGGACGATAATTGCTCTTACCTCTCCTAACTTCTCTACACACTCTTAGGAAGACATTGAGGATCGACTAATTTAACGTGCATCAATCCTACTACATGATAATGGTTTAGTAGCATTAGGACTAGAACCTGCGATTCGATGGAAACAAAACCAACCTCGAGGATTGCTACCATGGCTATTCTGCTATGGAATGAACGAAAAGAATCTTAAAGGTTATTTATTAGGAAAAAAAATGTTATATGCTGTAGATATTTCTTTTCTCACAGGGAAATATCTAAATATCTAGGGAAATAATATGTGTTAGTCACCACGATAAAAAGCCAAAGTTATTTTTTAATATATAAATAAATTGATTACGGATTGTTAGGCAACTGGAATAACTTAAGAGAGAAGTACCTTTTTGTTTTACAGACAAAAATATATATCTAGTAATATAAAACATTTTCAGTGTTATATGGAGTTAAATTAAATATTTTCCATTTGTGTTTTATTTTACAAAATTCCATTGTTCTTTTCACTCTCAATTTCATGCAGCAGCCTCTTTCAGGAAAGAAGCAATCAATATAAAATTAGAGTAATATGAATATCGGAAACTACTATTTCGCTCTGATAATTTATGTTCAGTTATACGCTCAAATCTCTTTTATTCCGAAGTACTTAGAAACTGTTTTTTTTTTGCTCAAAAAATAAATAAAGTAAAAAAAAAATGATTAAAAACATTGGATCGTGTTCCACGCCATTCTTCATTAGCCCTTAACTTTACTTCTCTTTTTCCGCTCATTAAACCAAAGATCACGGAATGCTGTCGTCAATTGAATAAAGATTTCTTTCCTTTTTTATTTTTATTTTTTCTTAATACTGTCCGTCATTGCAAAGCGCAAACCCTCTTTGAGAGTTCTTTTCAAGTGTTTAATTGCACTCATGGTGTAAATAATGTCCTTCTTCGTATAAGAAGAAGCTACAATAATTGTTTCATTTTTTTCAACAAAAAAAAATTCTATTGAAATAAAGTGATATAATAGGTACGTTTTTTTCTTCTTTTTTTTTTAATAAGGGGGGGGGGGGAAAAAAAAAAGTTTTTATTCCAATTGTTAAGAAAATAACAATGAGAAAAAGGCTATCTATCTCAACCTATAATTTTCTGAAGTATTGTAAGAAGAAAAGTAATGCAAGTGATAAATATGTAAATATATAATACAATAATTAATTTTCAGTGATGAAAGTGAAGAAAAAAAGTAAAGTAAATTAATGAGTTATTCTAAAGGAGAGTTGAAATAGCACATAGATGTTTGCAAATTGAAATTTTAGAAAGTGAATGGGAGATACTTAAAATACTTTCAATATATCTTTCAGACGATTACTTGACATCTAGTAGTATAAAAGCTAGTGGTATAGTGGCTATAAAAGAGGAGGGAGGTGCAGAATCGGTTTGTAACTTCTTCGCCTATAAGGACTTCTGTATGTTGAAGCTTTAAAATTCAAGCTATTTTATAATGAATTATTTTCATTTTTTTCAAAGAAAAAGAAAAAAAATATTAATAATATTTGAAATCCAGGACTCTGCATAAACATTCTTTTCTCCTTAAAAACAAAGAATGTAATTTGAAATTAATTTTGATATATGAGTTGAAAAGGAAAAATCCTCTTCCCCTCCCCATCCATGAAAAGTTTTTAGCTACACTCTTGGTGAAAATAGTTTGAAATATGAACAGTTAATATTTTAGATTTTAAAAAATTAAAAATAAAATATATAGATATGTTAAGAGTCACTAAGAATGAGGTTGTAATCCTTTCCCTATAAAGAGTTTAATACTCTGAAATTTTTGAAATTGAAACTTTTTGTAATGAATTGTATGTCTTTATTTTTCAAAAAAAAAATAATACTCGAATCCAGTAATCCACATAAATATTATTTTTAACTTGAAAATAAAAAAAAAATGTAAGTTCAAATTCATTTCGTTATATGTGTTAAAGACGGAGAGAAAAGTTAATGGTTTATTTTACATAAAATTAAGGTTCAAAAATATATATTTTAAGACCCATTAAAAATATGAAATTAAAAGCCTATAAGTCCATTTCAGGATTACTAACGAATATAAGTTGTATTTTAGCGAGTTGTATCGAATAATATTATGGTGTTCCAAAATTTAATTCAATTAAAGATAACTCTTTTTCATTACTTTTATACATGCTGGAAACTCCACTCGTAAAAACAAAACTTCCGAATTTGTTTTTCTGTAAATCAATAAATGTGTCAATTATGAAAATACTAAAACATTGATCAGTAATTAATGTTTCAATACTTTTTTAAAATTTTTAGACATTATTTTAATTTTTTACCACATATTTTTTAAATGCTGAAATTTTAAAAGAAATAGTAAATAATTATATGGAAGAAATGAATATGAAGAAAAAACTATTTAATGCATTTTTATGAAAAATCATTAAAATAGTTTTTTTTTGACTTTGATAAAATAAGAACTTAAAAATTCGCAATATAATTAAAGCTTTCTTTGTGAATATGAGAAATTATTTCAATCATTTATCAACATGGCCATTAAAATTTATATTAAGATTCTCAAATTCAAAAATACAAAAAAAAAAAAAAAAAAAAAAAAAAAATTCCTCTTCGATGCATTTTGAGAAAAACTCATAGATTTTAGAGAGAGAGTAGATTTTTGATCTTCACGTCTTTCGAATTGACACGTGACACGAGTTCGAACAAATTACGTGAGACGGTGCAAAAGCTCCTTTTTTGTCTTCCTTGATGGAGGTTTACTTAACATATCACTGAAAAGTTTAATAAGAGTAGACGTTAGCAAACATCGAAGTCGTTACTAACAGGAGATTTTTGGTGAAGGAAGATTGAGTGTTTTAAGGGTGCCTGCAGAAAGATCGTCTACATTTCAAAAAAGGGCATTAAATAAAAAAGCATGATGTTTTGTCTTAATTCTTCATTTTATTGTAATATTTTTATTACGTTTTCATATTTTTTTGCATTATAAAAACTGTTTCATAGACATATTCATCTGTTTCTTTATTTTTAACCTTTAGCTTGTGTCAATAGTGATAAAATAAACTTTTGACATTCTACTAAGTGTTATATTCGTCTGAAACATTCCAGCATATTAAAATTATTAAAATAGCTGAACTATTGAAAAGTAACGGTTTCCTTATTCTTACCGTTCCAAAGTGTTTTTCTTTATAAAAAAATTTACAAACTAAGTATCTATCATAACATATATTCGAAATCTATAGACGTACGAATTACCATAGCATCATGTAAAATTAGATAAAAATATAACATACAATTTTTTTTTAGTGAAGGTAGTTCGAGATGCATACGGTGGTGAGTGTATTAGAAATATCTTGTCTAAATATCGAATAAGGGCACTAAATAAAATGTATAATAATTTATCCTCATTTCCCTTAGTATCATTTTTTGTAGACCATATTTGTGTATTATAACATTCATTAATAAGCATATTCATATGGGGCTTTATTTGTAACTTTCGACTTGTTTCACTAGAGACAATATATATATATATATATATTAGGCTTCTATCACATATTCTATACATTAACATGAATAAATAGTTATGGTAATCATGTACTCTTTTTATTTGTAAAAGATTTCTAACACTAATAACGTAATATGTACTTAAAAGCCACAATAAAAGACAAATTTTATGGAAGAATGAATGACCATTGTACTCTCATTCTTCATCTACGATGTCTTAATTTGAAGATATTTTATATCAAGTAATATATGTTTACTCATATTGCCCATTTGTACTGAATTAAAAGTCAAAAATCAATCTTTCTTTTCGTTGGTTAATAATGTATGACATATCTAAACGGAATCTAATTTCCTAATTTAGAGAGACAAAACTCACTGTATTTAGACACTTTCTTGAAATCTTAGAAAGATAATTAAACCAATTAATGTCAATTAAATATCGATATTATATCAGATTAGGAGTTTGTGGCAAAATGCACGAATAATAACTATCATAGCAATTTCATAACAAAATGATGCATGCATGATAGGTATGCAGTTTTCAATGTCTGAACTGCATTACTATCAAATTTGTAATCACGTTATGTTGGAAATCAAGCATAAAAAATTAATTTCCATTTACTTTTACTTTTTGAATGTTTTATTGGAATAAATACTCTGTATTTTTATTTCTAGTATATAAATCTTCTTAAGAATTTTAAATTTTCAACTGTCAAATCTTAATATCAAAAGAATTTTCAACTAAAATTGGTTCAAATATAATTCCTTCGTAAAATAATGCTGATAACTTTTTTTTTATTTACCAGCAATATTTGATGTCATAAAAAATCTTTTTTTGAAAACTGTTAGCAAATTTTTTTAATATCATAATGATTCAACCATTTGCCTCAATTTCAGTTTTTAAACTTTTAACTCCACAGTTATTATAAGAAAAATGAAAGATATGTGAACCAAGCAGGGGAGCACAAAATGTTCATTCGGGACACTAAGAAAAACATTTACGGAAAAATTCCAATTTGATAAAAAAAAAAAAAAAAGTATATGTGTGTGAGGAAACACTGAATGAGAAAGAGAAGATTTTTATATCACTTTCAAGTAAAAATGTGAGTGATTAAGATTAAGCATGTGTTTTATAACAGTTGGTTTAGGTACAATAAAAGACTTGTTCTCTTTATAACTTTACTTGGTAAAAAACTTTTCAACAATCAGTAAAATTATATTATCTCCTATATCCAACTGTACAACTTCATGCCTGAAATAAGACGTATTGTAAAATCACATTATTTCCTGAAAACAAAATTAGGTTCTTTTAATTAATTTATTTTTATGATTTTTATATTTTCAAAGGATCAAGCCCTAAGCGACAGGTTTCTTTTACAAAGAAATTTACTGATTCTTAATTAGCGTCGCGAGAAAGTTGAAGAAAAGAAGAAACAATAAATTATCGAAATTATATTAAAAAATAATGTCTCATTTCCAACATCTGGAATTTCTGATGGCAAAAATTATTTTCATTTTCAACGGACATAAGTGTTCCTCAAAAATTAATTTTTGTCATTAATTCAAGCAACATACGAAAAGGAAGCAGATGATATTACTGTCCCTCAGCCTTTTGAATTAAATGTTTTAGCAGAACGGGAATTTTGAAGTAAATTGCAAAAGAAGTGTCTGAACTGTTGTGTGGTTTCCACTGAAATGATTTGACTTGAATTAAAGGTCTACCTTTAATCGATTTATTAATTAACTTGAAAGTGATTTTAAAAAAGAATTTAAACGAAAACATGTGTTTCTCCCCAAAAAAGTTTTGAATTTATTGTCATTTATTATTATAATTGTAAGGTTATTATTATTATTTTGTTATCCTCATAAAGCAGATGTTAACAATTATTCGCATCTAGAACGTAAATGTGAGTCTTATAGTATTCGATAATTAGAATAACTGTTTCCGTTGTCTTGGTATTTTAGATATTCAAAAATATTAGTGTAATGATACTTCCATTTGTATCTTTTGAAGTAATCTATTTTTTTGACTCCTGACAGTGAATTTAATGAAACTCAAAAGGGGCTATTGTTTTGTTCAACCACAAAATGCCGTAGCTGACTTTTCATAGCTGACCACTTTTCGAAATAAAGTGTGAAATGCATGTGACATTTGTTTTTTGAATATCTTTTCTTACCAAGCTCTAATTAATGAATCAAATTTCCATTCTATTATCATATTATCATTTGCTTCAAATCTAAAATTTAATTGAGTAACTGAATTATCTTTTGAAAAGTTAGTACTTGATTGTTTACATATATTTAAAAGTTAGTACTTGTTAAATATATGTTTTATTTCAAAATTTTTGAGTAGAATTTATTTTTAAATGTTATTTATTACTTAGGTTACTTAGCTTATAAAAATTTGTAAAAAATAATTTGTGCGTTATGAAAGCAAAATTTTCTCGCATGCCCGAATTTTTACCTTAACAGTTAAATTATAGCATAAATAGTTTATTTAATTATTTAAACATAATATAAAATTTATATAGGTATTAAAATAGATAATGTCTTATAGATATATTTAAATAGACAGTTATATCGAAATTGGATTAATTAATTGGGTAAATATTCTAGTATATCACATTACTACACAATTGGAATTACTATTATGGTAATACAATATAATATGTTAGTAACTTGATGTGCTTATAATATAATGCCAGTATGGTTAGTAAATTTTATTTTGTGACTAAAAGGATAAATTAATTCATAGTAATTAAGTATACAATATTTTAACAGTTTTTGCCAAATATTTCCGAAATTAATGACGGTAATGGAATGAATTTCAGAATATAAATTATTTAGACCATTATCTACCTGATTTTGTATACAAATTGGAACTTCGTTGAGAAGTCAATTAACTATGTTAATTCAGTTCATTAATTCATCCATATACACCTTAATTTAGTTACCTTTCAGTCATTGACATTAGATATGATGAGAAATACGAAAGTTAATAGGTCCCCATTAATTTTGATGATTGTACGTAAAGGACTAATTGTGTATGTATGATTAATTTTAAATAAAAATACGTGAATTAATTAATTTTAATTAAAATTATGTGTGGTAATAACATAAATTATTTCAATTTAAAAATTTAAATAATTTATGTTATTCTGAAGCTTTTCTCATTATAATTCTTAGAATATTTCAATTTAAAAATTTAAATACTCTAAGAATCATAATGAGAAAAGCTTCAGCTAAATAAAATTGAGATACGATCTTCATATACATTGTATGACTCGCCATAGTAAACATGCATCCTGAACAATGATAATTTTTTCATGTAATTATGAAAACAGATTAGCTGTAATATTTTTCGATAGAAAATGCAATTTGCGTTCTCACAGAGTTATGTTAAACAGATTGAAACATTTCAAATAGGTAAATGGAAGACACTTAAATTTTATGATACGAGCTCGTAACTACATAAGATACAAAACTGCACCTAACATGAAGGAAATTAAAAAAAAAAAAATACATAAATTACTACCGTTAAAATATTAAAATATCACTTAACTTAGTCGTGTAAATCTGTGACCGCTTGCAATCTTCCAGAATTGAGGCAGTAGTATTTTTTGTGCCAATTGTCATACCACGGTTACAACGATACATTTTTCAAGAATCTTCGTCTCAGACTGTATTTTCTACTAACAAGTTCATCCCATTCGTGTTCAATGGTACTCAAATTTGGAGAATGAGATAAGATATGGAGTTTTGTAGACACTTTGTAAAATAGTTATTATTTCTCAATCTTTAATGAGTGTTTTGGATCATAACAATGCAGGATCGTTATCATGCAGGATGCATGGATTTACTGAATTCGATGCCATAAGCTGTTAGCAGATGTCTGCAAGTTATTTTACAACACTTTCCAATGTTTGGAACGATATACCATTTCTTCAGTGAAACATTATTTCCCAACAGCAGTAGCTGACTTTGATCTCAAACTATGACGCTTCCTTCAAAAAAAACTAGAATGAAGAAATGGAATTTATCGCATTCGTAGCCACCAAATATTACCACCTCCATCATTTCCAAAAGCATTAGATTTATTCTTAAGGGTGAAATTGACATTTTTTCGAAAATTCTAAATCGTTATGGATATTCTCATTGAAGAAACAGTTGCACTTAGTAGGAATATTCGGATTGAAATGATACTTAAAGGAACACTGGTGTTCAAAGTTAAGAGAATTTTCTGATTTAGGCTGTTATCTCTAAAACTACTCGACAAAATTAAACGAAATTTGGTGGGTACATAGGGTAATATAATAAAAAAAAATAACTATTCATCAGTTATAATACTCACCCATTATTGTGCATAACACTCATTGGAATCGCAAGGTATCAAACAGCAGTTGCTGAACAGAACCAAAAAAAAAAAAAAAAAAAAAAAAGGTTAAGAAAGGGTATGGTCCCCTCTTACAGATATATATGGGCCTCACAACGTGATTTTAAGCTGGAAATAAGGGAGTTTATGAATTCCTGAGGCAATTGTTCCCACTCATTCAGCAACGCTGTTTCCCGGGCTTGGATGCTTCTCGGAAGGGGCTTGAGAATTGCAATTGCCTACCCTAGAGCGTCCCAGGTATGCTCAATAAGATTAATGTCTGGAGATATGGCTGGCCAACTCATCCGAAGAATATCGTCATTTTCCAGAAATTCATCAACCAGCTGAGCTCTATGTGACCTCACATTCTCATTCATTAAAAGGAAATAAGAACCAATTGGATTCCTGAAATGGCAGATATAGGGCTCCAAGACCTCTTCCTATACTTTTTAAGAGTCTTAGTGCCTCTTTCAAAGACATGGAGGTGTGTGAGGCCATCCAAAATGATGCCTGCCCAGAACCTCAAGCTGTAATGCTTGATTTCTTGGACATTGGAGGGCAGGTAGCCGGTCCCTGGTTCTCTCCATATGAAAGTAAGGAGAAAATCACTGGTTAGGCTGAATTGGGACTTATCAGTGAAGAGAACGGTCAAAAATTGATTCATACTCCAATCTGTATGATCTTTGCATCATTTAAAGATGACTCTTCTTTTCGCAGAACTGTGCGGGACGCAAGCAACCGGTCTGCTTACAAACAGCCCTCTCTCATGACGTCTTCTAGAACCAGTTACACTAGAAACTCTGGTTCCTGTGGCCGCATACAAATCATGAGAGACCTGAGAACCTGTTGCATCTCTGTTACGCCTCGCTGTAATGGACAAATTCATATCTTCTCTGGCCATCAAGGTTCTTGGACAACCTTGTCCAGGCTTTATCTCGACGGATCTGGTATCCTGAAACTGTTTCCATAAGTTGGTCACGACACTGGGCGTATAATCGAATTATCTGTAAATCGAGACAGGCTTGATTCTAGACTATCTACAATTCGCCAACTCATTCCCTAATTTAAACGTTGGTCATTATTCAGTTTTACTCTTTGAATCTTAATTTAAGCGATTGCTGCAAAGCAACAGCAAGACATTCGGCGAAATGCCCTAGCAAATGAAATGTGGATTTTAGACCACACTTATAAATCCTGTTGTTCGACAGGTTTCGCCCCTATACACGTTTACGCTTACGTTTTTCAAGTACAAGATTTGAATTTTTGTTTCGAAATAGTTCTTATACATTTAGTTCAATTCTTTTCATGAAATTATACAAAATATGCATTTTCTCTTAATTTGAACACCAGTGTGTGTTAAAGTTCACTAACAGAAACGATTAAAAACTGAGGAAAAGTATGATCAAATTTTTCGGTCAAAAATCAAAATCATTACAACTCACAATAGTATGTAGGACCACCGTTATATCTAATGCCTGCTGCCACCATCGGGGGATTAGATTTATAGACTCTTAACGGTGTGTGGACTCAACTCATTCCATGGAGATTAAACTTTGGCCTGAAGATCCAACAAATTTTGTGGTAACAGTAGAGTCTTAACAGAACAGCCTATAGCATTCCATAACTTTACTATGAATGATAGATCTGGTGATGAAGTTGGCCACATTATCGCCTGCAACCGTTAGCACACAATAATGTGTCATTAAGGCGAACTCTTGAGAAGCATTATTATAAATGCAAGAGTTTTTTTTTTAAATAGACTGAGGTGGGTAGCCACAAAAGAATGTTCGCGTTCAAAGAATCTGACTAACATAAGTGACAGCTCAAAAGATACTGCTAGACACGGTATAATGTCTATGAACCCAGACAAGCTACTGAAATAGCAGCAGTGTGAATCTGAGTGTTGTTTTGTTCAAATAAAAAAATGACATAGACGTTCTCAGAAGGGAATGCTCACTTGTTGACCGACCTCACTAACTTTCCTCACTATTGCTGACGGATCTCACTATCTTTCGGCTGTCAAAGTGACTCTGAAGAAGATCCAATAACGGTGATCGCGCATTATACAAAATCACATCCACGTGTCTTTAAAACCTGCTGTCTGGGTACGTGAAGCATGACAACAAATCATCCATTGAGTCTCTGACCATGTTTCATTAAAGCACATGGGAGGTTATCAATCGCACCAAGATAAATCTCACATAATCACTAAAGATGTCTCGTCGTTTTTCCGCATTACTGCGTGTTTCTCTTTTTTGGGCATCATTGAATTATCTGGTGACGTGACCATGCTGTCAGAGGCTATACACGTTATGGTACCAAATATCCAGAAACGTGCAACCGTCTTCTAAAATTATAGGTACTTACAACATGATACAGAGAAGGCATTTCTGTTTGGATAATGTCTAGAAATGAGGCAGTTGATGTACATATCTCTGGCTGAAAAAAATTTATCTTCCGTAGTCATAATACTTGTAGAATTTTTTCATCCTACTTGTGGAGAGGGACTACTTCCTCGTACCCAATTCGTCCAAGATTGAGAAATAGTAACTTCCGGGTGATTAACATTATGAGCAATCCGTTGGAATGACTGTTCGTCGCCATGTAGTTTTATGAGGCTCCCCTCGTTAAGGACGTCCACTTGTTCAAGTGGCAGTTGATTTCTTCTCAAAGGTATTTTAAAATTTAATGCGATAAATTAAAACAAAACACCCACCTTGGAAACAAAATTAGGTACTTTGAAAGAACATTTTATAGAGTCCTTTGTAGTGTTGTAAATGTCGCATTTTCTGAAAACATTGACTTCAACGTGGCTGACATTTTAATCATTTACATATCTAAGTGAGACGAAACATTTTTTAAATTTGAATTTACGAGTATTGCTTCCTTCTTGGAGTAACATATTTTTGACGATGAATATTTATTTACTTATAAAATCCTCCTTTTACATCCTCAGGATTTAAATGGTTTCTCTTGCGAAATTCCGCTAAGAAATCTTTTTGATCAGAGGATTCTTATAAATGTTTCAGCATTACTACTTGTCGCAGTCAAGCATTCTTTTAATTCTAACTATTTTCTTATTAAACGTTTTACACCATCAGTCAAATTATTATAAGCTGGATCTGATGAGTAATGGACTGTACTTTGTACCATATTTAAAATATGTTTATGAAAAAAAAAATCCAAATGTTATTAAGTGAACAACAAAATATTTAATGTGTAAGATTCGAGAGGCACCCCACTGAAAACAGTTGTAATTGTTCGATATGTAATAGATTGAAAATCATTTGTCTTCTTATAAATATACACATTCAGTGGCGTACCAAGGGCAAAGGGACATATGCATCCCCGAAGAATGTCCTGAAAATTGAAATGTTTCAGGAAATTTATTTTATTCTACTATTATAGATGCTGTAAACTTTTTAAAATATCTTTATCTTCCCAAGCTTAAATTTTTTCATCAATGAGAGAAAAAATCATTTCATCTGAGCCAATTCCAGAGAAAAGCATAGAAATGTCTTTGCTGTCTCCGAAATGTTTTTTCCTGGCCAATGTTTGAAGACGAAGAGTGAGTGCAAAGTGCATCCTAATTCATGATATCCTGTCCTAAACTTTACAAAAAAGCAACATACCTATTTCTCCTATATCAATAAGTGTTACAAAATATCGCTTCTGCCTGTTATAACAAGCACAGCTGAAAGATCGTTTTTTATCAATTAAAAATATTAAAAAAAAAAAAAAAATCTTCTGAAGAGACGGTACCTCTGAAACATTGTTCATTATACCTATATAAAATGTATCTGTAAGTGAAGAAGAAATCTTAAACATTTTTTAAAAAACAAGAAAGGAGAATAAATATAACTTTGAAAAAACGAATAAGTGAAGAATTTTTCATTTCTCATTATTATCGCATCTTTTTAACCATTTTTTGAATTGATATCATTTATTTAATCATTAATCATTAAATTATTTTTAACCGTTTTTCAATCGTGTTCAATTCCGCCGATTCTGCTCAGTAAGAATTTTTATTCTCATGATATTTTTAATACTTTTCTAAAATGATATATATGCTTTTGAAATTTGATAAAAATTATATCAATATCTGAAGAGTTTTAAACGGAGAAATAAGTTTGATATCAAGTATTCTTTGTTTTTTCCTAGTGGTGATTCTAAATGAAAGAATTTTTTTTTCATGGCAGTGACAAAATACAAGCCCCTCCCCAAATTATTTTATGCTAGTGCCATTGACTCATGTATATCAGAACGATTAAATATATATATATATATAGTCTTCTTCTTAAATACTTTACTTGAAATATTCATTTCGTAAGTTTAAAAAAATTAAGTTTATATACATATTTATGGATTCATGTAACTTATAAATGATTTTCGCAGTGGCATTGAAATATATCTATAGAGTACCAAACGGAAATGAGATATTCACACAATTTAATGTTCAGAATTAAAAAAAAAAGAAGACAGTCTTTTTTGTCAAAATTGGTTTTTTTCAACGGTATAATAGAAAAAAAGAAGGGAAGGCAATATCAGAAAGGAAATCATTTTCGGTAAAGTTTTAAATGAATGATTTTTTTTGTGTAAAAAAATATTATGCGCTACTTTATTAAAAAAAGCAAGCAATGCAACTGAAATGAATAAATACAAAATGTAAATGAAAGTGTTAAGAATTGTGGTTTTAAATTTAGCTGAACGTATACGAAAATGTATACATAGCATTGCCTCTGTGCTTCAAAAATTTAGTATAATTCCTTAATATCATATAAAATGTACTAATGCGTATTAAGTATTGTGCATTGATTTGGCAGTTTATAAATTCCTCTTTCATATGTTTAAAATCCAATAATTTCGAGTGTTTGTTATAAATTATGATTGTTATGAAACCATAAAAATTAATAAGACATTCTTTCATGTTAAGAAATTACTATCATAATAATTCTCCGAAGTTGAAGACAACATTAAATCCAAGCGTGTAAAATTAGAGAAGCTTCGGTCTGTGTTCAACACAACAAAATGCCATGTACAGTTTGTAAACCAATCGCGCAATTCCTATCAAGATATTTTTATGGGAATTGATGCGATTCACATAGCGTCAATGAAATTCCTTACACCGGATATTGCGAGCTGGCGCTGTGCTTAATTTGAGGCGGTAATGTTATGTGAATGATAGTTGTTTGAAAAGGGAATCCCCTTTATGAGTGCGATTAATATTTATGGACCGACTCAATTCACGTTCCTGATTATCATATGTTGTCTGGAGAAATTACATTTATTCTGGTGCACAGATTCCTTTAAAAATTATTTAAGTTTCTGAAACACCTGGAAATATACCAAAACGTTAACATTTCCAGTTTATTTCTCTCTCATGTATTTCTGAATAATATTTACATAAAGCGAATAATTAAAATAGTTTGTTACATATTTAGAAAAAAATATTGTAATTCATATCATATTATTTTCGTAGAGTACCAGCCGATGTCATGGGAATCAATCGCAAGGGAAGCATTTGAGAATATTTAAACTCGTTACTGAAAGAACTAGATAAAAAGAAATGAAATGAGATAACGTTGCCTGAAATTAACATTATTTTTTTAATAAACCTAGTGAATGTTATAAATTCGAATGTCCTCAGAGCAACTTAAATGCTATGGGAAGGTACAGGCATCATGATCTTGAAGGTGATTTTTATCATGGGTTCTACTGTCTTTGATAAACACGGGGGACGCACTTCCGGAATAATATGTGGTTTGGATTATATAGTGCACTAAGAAGCAACACAAGGACTATTTGCGACGGTCCTCGCAATCAAAATCATGTTTCGATCATGATACCTGAGTTGGCAACCTCCTTCTCAAAACTTATATACCATGCCAACAGGAGGACTTGGAACCTTGACCAGAATAAACGTGCATCAGCTCAGCTACGCGACGGGTCTGTAGTGGAATAAGGGCTTGGGCTAACGACTCGAAGAAAACAAAGCTGACCGCTACTAGTCCACCGTGGCCACCACGGAATATCCTTAGCGATTCTTCTCTAAATTCCTTTCTCCTTTTTGTCAGACAACTTTTATCTTTTTGTTTTCATTTTTTCAAACGTTTAGGTAAAAAATACACCTTGTTTGGGGCAACACAGCCATATCTGGCTCTTGCACCATTAAACCTCATCATCACTCACAATAACTCATTTAAATATTCGATTTAAAGAATAAAAGAGGTTACTTTCAATTTGGATATAGCGATAATTAGATATAACTAAAATTGAATTAATCATTTTTTTCAGATTGGATGATTGTTTTTCGTCGATTTTGCAGAAGAATCCTTACCTATCTTACACTGGTGTGCAAAACTTAAGCAACAGGTTATTTTTTTGCCGTAACTCCAAGAGAAATTATAGGAGAGACATGATATTCAGAAATGAGAGATAGCAGCATTTTGCACTTAAGCGATGACGAAAGCACAGCCGCGCATATATGAACACAATGCATATAGTGCGAAATCAAACGAAAAAGGTATTATTGAACTCATAGTATCATTACACATGATTATATGTCCAAGAAGAAGAAAAACGAGCAGATGTTCCTTAGTATAAGATATGTCTTCCCCTTACTGCAATGGTTGCTTCGCATCGTCTCTCCATACTCAGCACCAAGTTGTCTAACAGTTCTTGAGGTAAGAGTACTCATTCCTCCATCAGCATCTGTTTCAGCTTTTGGGTGATCCCCGGAGGATGTAATCGAGCCACTAAGCGTCTCCCCAAGGCATCCCACACATGCTGTATGTGTTTTAAATCAGGGGAGAACGCTGGCCTATCCATTCGAGTGATATCTTAACTTTCCAGTAGCTGCTGAACATCAGCAGTCCGGTGTGGCCGTGCATTGTCATCTATAAAAACGAAATCTGATCCAATAGCACCTCGGAACAGACGCATATGGGGAAGAATAATCTCTTTACAATAGCCATCTCCGGTTACAAAACCTCTATCAAAAACATGAAACGTAATCCGTCCGTTCAGCATAATGCCTCCTCCAGGACCACCGCAACGTCTCTTTCGTGGTGTTACTGGGATGAAACCATGTCCCGAGCATTCTCCATATAAACTGGCGGTGAGAATCACTTGTAGCACTGAAACAACTGTCATCCGTAAAAAGGACATGACTCCATTGATGAGATTTCCAGTTTTTGTGCTCCTTACACCTCTCTAAAAGGTGCTACCGATGGCCAACTTTCAAAGAAATACAGCGTTCAGGAAGGCGTGCAAATAGGCCACCTTTCTGAAGGCGTCTGGGCATAGTAAAACGCTACACTTGTCGCCCTGTTTCTGTACATAGTTGATGAGCAATATCGCTGGCAGACTGGTATGGGGGCCGTTTCACCTGCAGGACGATATATCAGTCACCCACTGCAGTTTCTTTTCCTAGGGCAGCCACAACGACACTTTCGTTGATTCTGAACTTTTTAGCTCCACTAGTCAAACTGCGCCCCTCCTCCAGTCTTTCGATTATTCTTCCACGTTTTTAGTCCTCCAGGTGATTTCTTCTAGACACATTTCACGAGAGAACTCACTTGCACTTACAGCGAATGTTTTTAATTGCCTCTCCGTTCTTCCTTTCATTGTAGTCTTGAGCTGCACACCCATATTGCGTACATTCACGCCTATTACGTTTTGTTCCTGACATTTGCATACACATAATCTTTCTACTAAATAGCGTATTTATTGTACTGATCGCAATGACTCCTTTTCTGCAATTTCATGGCTATCTGCTTAAAAGTTATATTGTTGCTTACCTTTTGCACAGCATTGTATACATATATAAAACCTTTTCTATTCAAAACATCTCCTCTTATATTTAAATTCCTCAAATTTCAAAATTCAACACCCAAGAGGTATTCTTTAAATTATAATATAACATATTTTTTTTTACTTCTACAGTTCCTTCTTTCGCTTTCTTTGTACTCATTAATTTCGAATCAATTATAAAATTTTCTTGTTGACTTTAGTTTTCTTTTTGACATTTTTATTAATATTTATATTTAAATATTTTTTTTCATACTTTTGCAATTTTTCCACATAAATAATATTAAAGAAGTTAATTTTTTTTTATATTTTGAGGCTTAGTTCTTGAACGATATGTTGCAATATTAAAATTATTTCACTACCTGGGAATTTCAAATCATTTCAGAGAAACTTTAAATAATTTCATGTATGTACTGTAATTAATGAATTTTACGGAATAGCGTTAAAAAGCATCAACTTCGGATTCCTTAAAATTGTTTTATTGATAAATCTTTCAATCAAGTAAAACAGTATTCATACAGTATACTGATTGAACATATAATCCTCGTTTAAAAAAACAACAGAACAAATACTGATTAGCGTTTTTTAAATAAAATTCTCACAAATTAAATACATATTTAACTGGTCTGAGAACGTTCACTCCAGCTATTATATATATAAATAAGAACAATATTTTACTTGGGGAGATTTTCAAACTTGTATAAGAAATTATTTCTTGTTCAGATGCCTTATTAGGTGAATGGGCGAAAACATGCTTAAACATAACTCATGCGATCGAGAAATAACTCTTTCTGATGCAGAGTAGTTATTACTGCAGGTTTATACTCCGCTTTCAGTCCCTAATATTAGGGTTTATCTATAACCTTCATAGAAAGTCCTTTGAACTAGAACTGTAATGTTCTTAAAAAATTTTCACACGTTGAAATGCATTTATATCGTTAACTTCATGAAGCCTTATTTTATATATTTTTGTGTTTACATTGGTATTTGAAAAAATAGTAACTCTATTTTTAAACAAGTTTATATTTATAAAAGTGACTTTGTTATGTATAAACAATGATAAAAGCATTTCCTGGAATGTACCGATTTCACTTAACTTGAATCATTCTAGGAAAAACTGTTTAGTTAACATCAAAAATCTGTAACTACTTTTTAAACATCCAGTGAAATTTCTTAGGAAAAGATAATTAAGTATTTGAAAGTGCTATGCGAAACAAATACTGAGAATGTTTGGAAAATAGTATTAACTAAATGGTTCTTCAGCTCTTGAATCATGATTAAAACACAGAAGATATTTTAAAGGCTGAATATACATTATCTGAGTTGTTTAATACAGTGAAATAGTTCATTGAAGTTTGAAAATAAAAACAGTCAATAAGTTGAATCAACGCATGTTTAAACATTTGTTGCTATCTTTGCTTCTATATCGTTGTTTTGGGCGTTTTAAATAAATATAGGTATTAAATAGGATTACAAAACATTTGGTTTGCCAAGGAAGTAAGTTTTCCAGTGAACGTAAAGAAGTATAAAAAGTATTTACCTGAAAGCACTTATTTCAGGTAATCTAACAAACTTCATTGCTAACGGTAATTGTTATTGCAAACAAATTCAACATTATAGTTTTGCTCTCTCTCAACATAAGAACCAACAGAACTGAAGTATGTTTCATACGAAAAAACAAATTTCTGTTTACCAGTTTTGAGTAATCCAAAACCGGAGAGCAGAACCATCGTGGGAAGCCGTCTACACATTGTCGTTATTGCACGGCCAGTAACCTTTTAAAGTGTCTTGGAACAAATGGTTAATGCTACTCCACTCGCTGCACCTCAGGAGAGTATCTTCTTTAAGTAAGCACTGGATTTATAGCCCAAGGCTTCTTTGTTATCTTATCCTCTCACATGAAGTTCAATCTCATTGACAAACATGGTTGAAGCACCCCCGGGATATCCCAACGAGTCTTCTTTATTTTCGACCCTCCTTCTTGTCATCCAATTTCTCCTCTTTTCTCATTTCTTCTAATGTCTGGAAAATATTTACACACTGTTTGGTGCTACATAAGCAGATTTGACTCTGGAGCCATAAACGCTCTTTCCCTCATTAACATGCTTATAAATGTTAGAGTTTGTATTTGGGACTGAAATTCATTGGTACCCACTGACTGTATAATTTCCAATTTCTTAATCCCAAAGAATTTCACCCCAATCTCAAATGGGGCAGAATGAACCAATGGTTCCTGGTCGGGGAATATTTCCCTACGGCGATAACATGCTGGCGACACTCGCAATCTAGCGCTCCTCTCCAACGACGGATTGCTCAACACCGGTGCACAGAAATCGGTTTCCCGGTATGAAACGCGCTTGTTGGTTAAAGTGTTGAGTTATCTGGTGGTTATTCCGTTGAGACGTAGTAAAACTATAATGCTGAATTTGTTTGCATGTAATGTTTTCAGGGAGTTATGATTTTTTTTCTCTTTATGGTTTCTAGGAAAATTTCTATCTGGATTAACCAAATAAATATCAAGATTATATATATATACATATACATACATATTGTTGATAAACTTTAGATTAGGTCGAAAATGCCGGCATTAATGCTGTTTCAAGATACGAGTGGTTTTTTCATTGCTTTATTTCTTTATTTTAACTATATTTTTTTGTTTTAGTGGAAAAAAAATTATGTTTAGCACTCGAGCTATTTTTGAATTTAGATAATTGTAGGTTTTCTAATTTTGTATCCTATTTAAAAAGGGGCTGCTTGGCGTTACAAAAAATGTTTTGCACGATATATTGCCAAAATGGTACATTTCCCTACCGTTAGCAATTTTCTGACAAACCTATGGTATAAGATGTGATTCAAATTCCATTATTCACCTTTTTAAGCTTGCCATCACCCACATATGTAGTTCTCCATCGGTCATAAACCTTACATTCGTTCGAAACAGAATTCCACCATATGATTCGAATTAGACTTAAAGAAAATATTCGATTCTAATGGGAAAAATAAAATAGCTTTATTTCTAATACGTGAAAATATAAATGATAGCAATATATTTAATTTTTATTAAATTAAGATTCCATTCAATGTACAAATAACACATAAGTTTTGTTTGAGTTTCAATCACTAACGAAGTGATTTGCTTTCAGATCACAAATCATACAAACAAATAATAGAAATTAATGAAACAAGTGTCATATGAAGATTTAACTTTTAATAAAAACTAACACTTAAATATTTATTGCTTTAAATCATTAACATGAGTTAACACATACTACTTAAACTTCATGACATCTATCGAGAAATTCCTATAAAGGACTTGAATTGGTTAAAATATACAAAATATGAAGTAATCCTGGGTAGAAATGGCTATTGAATTGATTCTCATGTCAAATTCCCTTGGGAAAAGAAATAGAAGATATACCGACAGAGTTCCAATTCGTTGTGACTGCATCTTTAACAGAAATTCGATGGAATGTTATATGTTTACAGTTTTGGAACTACAAAGCTCATAATTTCTATCTTTTGAAAGTAATAAATGGAGATGCACTTTAATTAAATCATCAGATGAAACATGGTATATTCTGTCGTCATTTGAAATTCGCTTAATATTCCGAACCCTAGTGAGACTGCTAGTTGGGCTACTCAAGACTGTGGTAAAAATTGTAATCGGGTACTTAAATTTAAAGAAGGGATTTTCAGAGGAGTTGAGTAGTTCCTGTATCTTTCCCGGTTGCTAATCCAATTGATCCAGGGAATTTGGAATAAAGTATCGAAGAATTTGGATGACTTTGAGTATGTATGATGCAGAAGAGAGACTAAACTTAATTGTCATAGAGTAATTTGAATTCTTAAGATTTCTTCGGGGGTTTAAATAACATTAGAATTTTACAGAAGAATAATTTTTTTGCAAAGAAATCTTACAAGATTTTGAATAATATTGATGTTTTATTAACTTCGCTGAGATGGAACATGAAGCGAATTGGGCGCTGACCTAATAATGTTGAATCTCGGTCAAGTGACGAGGATTATTTCTGAATTGCTATCTTCCTCTACGAAATTGCCCTCTAATCCTGGAGTATTTGGGACCACAGCAAAATTAAACGTACATCCGCCCTGCTACGCAACAGGTCTTGAGTGGTAATCAGGGTTTTAATCTATTATTCGACGAAAACAATGTGGTAGCGAGTTCAAATCCATGACCACTAGGCTACCGTGACCACTATCGCTTTGAAATGAACACGTTTCAATATAACAAATTCCTTTTTAATTATTAATATTATTGATTATTTTGATTGATGGAGTCACCTGATTAAATGTACGAAATTTGTGTATATATTGTGTATTGGAATGATTCATAACTCGACAAAAAAAAACTATAGAGTAAAATGAAGAGGTTGCTGTAACTTATTTATACTGACCTTTCAAGCCTTATCTTAGCATGATGTGGAGAACGGGATAGGGAAGATGAAATTTAAATTTCAGAGCCTTCGTCATTGGACCAAATCATTAAGCTAAATTTTTTAAGTCCACTGACAACAACAATTTAGTTTTCGTATGATGTTCCTCTAAAACAACAAAACCAAAAAAGCAAAGTCTATAAAGTCATATGATTCGAAACATAACGTCGCATGAGCATATTATTATTATTAAGGGAAACATTTTCCTGAAAAATTCAAAGTTAACTATCTGAAATTCTGTTTGTTGTGATGTTTGCAAAAGAAACAAATAGCTAAGGTACAGAATTAATAATCTTTTTTAGACAGTTTTAAAGAGTACTGCAAATAAAGACGTTAAATATTTTACATTAAAAAGTACTGGGTATGTCTCAAAAATAGGTTGAAAAAGTCCTGGGAAAAAATTGTATATAAGGTAAAAGCACCTGAAATGTTTCATAATAGCTTCCTTCCACATCGGCACACCGGCGCCTGCGTTTTTCCAAGGCCCTGAACGAGCCTAGGAAGGTGTCGATGAGAACTTCCTTCAAGCAACTCGTAGTAGCTTCTTTGACGGCTTCCAGAGTCCCGAAATGGTGGCCCTTAAATTCCGTCAAAATTTCTAAAACAAGAAGTAGTCACACCTAGTGCCAAGTCGGGGGTTATGGCGGCTGGGGTAGTCTTGCCACACAGCGCTTCGCTAAGCACTCCGGGGCAATGAAGGCGGTGTGCGATGGCGCGATGTCATGATCAAGACTAATTCTTTTTCACTAATTCTTCAAATAGTTTTGATTTGATAGTTATTTACTGCAAATTAAAAGAGTATTGCTGCTTCCTAACGATGAGACCTGGATTTATCGCTAAACACCAGGAATCAAACAATAATGAAAACAAGTTACGTTTCTTAAAAAAATGCTCTAAAGAAGGCAAAGAAGGTCTCATCATACGGAAATGTTACGACAATATTTGCAGAAGTGAGAGAGAGCTCGAAGAATAATCATACTCATGGACGTCTTAGAAAAAGAGAAACGATCAATGGAAAATACGTTGGTCATCCAGAAAGAAAAAGTTCAAAACTTATTTTTTTAAAAAGTAATAATTTCTTGAAACAATTTGCATATTTTTTATTAGTATTTATGGATGTAGTTGCCTTCCTTCTCAATGTAATTTTGTGAGCCAAAGCATAAGTTTTCTAAAACTTTTGGAAACCTCGTCGGTGGTCAATAACTTTTTTCCTACCGAAAACTAACTTCAGAGAGGTAGAAAGACAAAATTCTGAAGGTGCAAATCAGAACAGTATTAGGGTCGTTTGATGGTATCCCATACGAATGAGTCCAGGAGTTGTTTGTGGCTTTAGCTGGGAGGATACGCGCATTATCCTGCAACCCCTCCCCCTCCAAAAAAAAAACATTCTTCTTTCCAATTCACCTTCCTTTGTTCTGCATCACCCTCCATATATTTTTACTGTTTTTCAATGCCACTAAGAATTGATTTCTTCCAATGTGGCAAATATTCAGAGAGGAGTTTCTCTATATGGTCCCAAAAGACAGAAGTCATGATTTTTCTGGTTGATACAATAGTTTTGAATTCAATCTACAAGTGTTACTCTCACGATTAGTATGGTTCATGACATAGTCTCCATTGAAAGTTCTAATTTCTTTGAAAATGCTTTAAGTTGCTTCTAGTGCAACGTAAGTTTGGAGAGAGATGTGCCAGCTCTGGAGTCATCCTCTTCACTTGACCGAGGTTCAGAATTCCACCGCCAATAGCTCTCGTGTTAATTATTACGTGACGTTAATGGAACCAACCTACCAACTATCAATAGCTATTGTATTTTCTCTATGCTATGCAAAATTAATTTATAATCTATCTTTTAATAAATACAGGAATATATTCCGAATTCTATACCCTCTATACTTCTAATACTCTGGAAATACATCTAAATATCACCCCCATAATTATTAAAGTGACGAATATCTGTAAGGGTGGCCGAGAGGTCAATTCTTGTGTCAACATTATTCTCTTTATTCCTGAATGACACCCCAAAAGCATTCAATTCAACTATCTACAAGTACGCAGATGACGCGGTGATATGAGTTCAAAACAAAGATCCAGTTTTAATTACTAAGAGTCCTACACAAACATATTACTCTAACAGAAGACTGATTTTTCAAATAGAAAATATCCTTGACTGTTAACAGAATTGAGGCCATTTTTTTTCTCATACAATAGAACAAGAACAAATTCTGATGTCTACATCAACCATAAAATGCTCTCTTGATATCCCCAAAGAAAATACCCTGGTATAATTTTTGATAAGAAACTCATGTTTGAACAATATATCATACATATCATGAAGAAATTCCGAACTAACGTGAGTTCTACTTACCCCTTAATTGCTCGTAATTTGAAATTAAGTGTAAAAAAGAAGGTGCTTATTTGTACTCTGATTTTTATACCAATATTAACTTATAGAGTTCCAGCATAGAGTTTTCTCCTAAGAACACACATAAACAAACTATATTAATCACAGAACAATATTATAAGACAAATTGTTGACACTAGATGGTTCTTGAGAAAAACTGACATTTATAATGCAGTTCAATTTCCAATTGTCAGAACCACCATGCAAAAATCCAATAGACAAAGACACAAAAGGCAGCTCTCCCACTGGCTTGTCGCTTAAGTTAATCCTCATAGATACTGCTAATTTTATCCGTAGCTATAAATAGATAGCTTTCTCTTCTTATTAAAATATTACATTTTTTGACTAATAAATTCAATGTTTAAAAATTCTTAGTCCGATTTTTAATTCACAAAATTAATTATCCTTTTTAATACTATTTTTAAACTTTAAAACAAAATTGTAACTAATAACGATCAAAACTATTGAAGAGATTTAATGAAATTTGATAAGATTTATAACTGTTTATAAGGTAATCGTTAAATCATTTTGTACTGTGAACTTTTCTACTGAGATGAATTACGAGAAATAATATATGTGGGCTGTACACTATATCTATTTTCTTTAAAAAACAATGAGTAAATTTTTTCAACATTCCAAAGAATAAATTGTTCAAAAATTTATTCAAAAAATATTTTTACTAACAATCACGCGGTAAATAAAGGAAAACTCAAAAACCTCTTTACACTGCTCTCTTACAAAATTTCAAAAATGGGAATAGTGCCATTTATTTTCGACATATAGATAACGGATGATATTCGTCGTTCTTAGCAAGTGCTTGCGAAGCTCAACTTTGAAAAGATTTAAAAGTTATAGAGATTAACAGCCGTGAGGTTCATAGGCTACAAGTATTATTCAACGTATTTTGCAACTGAAAAATGATGTGATGTTGATTTTTATACCGCTAAAATAATATTAATTGTTCACACACTAACTATATTCCTCCTTAAACGAATCCATGTTCGTAAACGATTGATTAGATAGAAACAAGATAGTTTATTTTTTTGAAATAGTATTTGTTCCTTGATTTGTTTCAGTGGTTGTTTCTCGAATTTCATTGAGGCAGGATAGGGCGGGGGAATAAGGAAATAAAAATTGCTACCGAGTGCTGATGTATTGAGGGTGACTCGGAAAAAAATTGTGATCCAGTTCGCTTGAGCAAAACTTATTTATTGTCAGCAAACTTCCTCAATTCTTTCCGCCCTTCGGGTTCTGTATTTCTGCAAACAAGTCTCTAAAGTAAAGAGTAACGAATGTAAAAGTTTTCTGTGTCCAAAATCTGTGACCAACATTTATCTCTCTTCGATGAGTGCAGTGACCCAACGTGATTTTATAACAGGCGTAGAATTCAGTAAACAAAAATAATTTTAATTTTTGTTTTTCCTTCCTTAAATATTTTTATGGAGGATATTTAGTAAGATAAGTATTCTGAGATACTACATACAGATATTGCCGCGAGCTCGTAAGCATTGATACTCTCTCTCTCTCTTTCTACCGCTTCTGGAAACAGAACCAATGTAAAATAAAGACAATGATAATAATACCGTAAAATTGTCTTTGCTAATTTCAGTTTAACGTGTTCTGACGTTTTTTTCCCATTAAGTTCTCGAAAATGTAGAATTATTGAGAATGGATATTAAGTAGCGTAAACTAAGTGTACTTTCTAGTCCTAGGCTCCACAGAATAGTAACTATAGAAAAACACTTTATCAAGTTCCTAATGTATTCTATATTTTCACAAGCAAAACATTCCAAAGTATAAAAGCATTGCAAATGTTTACCACCACAAAAAGATTCAAAATAGACAATTATGCCATAAAGTGCATTTATAATATATATATGTTATATATATATATATATATATATATATATATATATATATAAGTTAAATATTTAAAATCAAATTTAATGATAACTTATTAAAATAAACATTGATATTCTGCTAGGATATTAAAATAAAAGCAGACGGTAGAATATTAAATTAAATGTATCTTAGCAATGTATATATACCTTAAGAAAACTATGTACAATTTTTAAAAAAATAGGAATTATAATGTCAATATTTTGATCCTGATACCTTGTGTCCTTTATTTTATGCCCACGTGTTTTTGTTGACGTCATTTTCTTAATACAACAACATGTTAGCACATGTTAATAAGTTTTCTATTTATATCATCCTATCATTTCATAACTTTTGCAGACAAACAGAACAAGAAAGTAGAAAGAGACAAAAAAGCTTACCAATTACGCGAATAACTTACTCCTCAGCGAGTATGGACTGGAATTATTCTTTTGTTATCGCTGAATTCTGCCAGGGTACATCAGTGTCTGGATAGTCTTTTGTTGATAGGTTACCCTCCCCCGAGAACCAGCCACATAAACAAATTGGAGGACCAAATATTATTTCGAATAACAGTTCCTAACTTTCATCATCCCTTTTTATCTTTGGATTCTCGTGGGATTATTTGAAGAGGGATTATTATCTTCCTGGCAATTTGGCATACAGCCTTTTTTTATAATTGTAGCAGCAAATAATATTTTAAGGATGTCGAATAACACTGTTTATAACGAAGGATAGAATCTAAATTGATTTCAAGGTTTTAATAATTACACTAGAATAAATATACATAGACATTTATTTATATTATACGAAGATATATAATTCTAAGATTCCACTTAAATTAAAATTCATGATGCTAATAAAGAAGTTTAGGGGCATACGCGTAAATAAATAATAAAAAAAAACAATAATTTGCTTAATATTATTTATGCTATTTCAGCAAGCAAATTTGTGAAGGTTTGCTGTTGATGATTTTCTCTTCACTAATTGCTGGGAATTTCGGTAATTTGAAGAGAATAAAATTACATTTTCTTACCAGCAAAACTGAAATGTGATTAGGTAAATTAGAGGAAACTAAGAAGTGCAATGAAGTGAATAAGAGATAATAATATATAAGTGAACTAAAATTGAATGGAAGAAAGGAGAAAGTGTCAGGTTGATAAATATTTGTAAGTTGCATTGAAGCATCGCAGTTAATTTTTTCGGATTCAAATGAATCTTTGTTGAAGTACTTTGACAAAATCACCTGTTTAGGAAAAATGGTTGAATCAGAACAAATGAATTTGTAAGCTTAGTATGTATATTAGTTTATCATATTTCAGAATTTATAAGAAAAATTGGATTCGAGAGATAGTGAATTTATCCATTCTTCTTTGATTAATAAATTATTTTATCTTGCTCTCACGTATCTTCAAATGGGGTCTAATAATTACTGATAGTGTAATTAGAAAGAAAAAAGGGCAGTAGAATTAAATACTGTAGGACGATCGTTCCAATCTTCATTCTATCTCAGCAAAAATGTCTGTGCTTACGGTCTAAGATATATTTCTATTCCATGTATCGTATCCGTTACATAAATAATTTGATCGTGAAACCGTACATATTAACAATTTCTTATGAAATGTCACACTGATCACTAATATACACTTACTTATTCCTTTCTACAGTTATTAAGTTGTTCCTTAATTCAAAAGCGTAAAATGTAAATTTCTTTAAGAATCTTAAGGTCTTCTGGTAGTTACGAAACTTGATTGAAAATCGATATCTCAACAGCCATGACTTTTACATATGTTTTCCAATTTTCACATTTTATATTGTACCTGCAAACTAGATGTACCATCTATGTAATACTATATTCTGTTTTCGACATAGTCCTTATGTCCTTCCACACTTGCGCTAATCAAAGCTCTCGGAAAATAATTTCGTTGATTGTTGTAGACATCAAGCTTTAGTGGCAGCTTTCCCTTTTTCATCATAAAGAAAGCAATGGCCCTTCAAGTCTTTTGGAAGAGATGAGAGTAATAGACTAAAAAATAATGCACCTACTTCGATATATCTCCATTTGGGAGGTAGTGTGTAGTGTTTTCAATAACGTGGAATAAAAAGTATTGGAATGATTGCTTACTAATGTCGCACTTTGAAGCAACATGAGGGATAATGGCATCAGACCTAGAAATTTTGAGCCTTATTCAAGTGACGAGGACGCCACCTGAGCTGACACCATCCACTCCAAACTTCCTCTCCACTCCAAGGAAGGACTTTGGACCTCGAGCAGATATGACTTTCATCAAACTACAAGGAGGGTTCTTGGAACCATCAGGGCTCGAACTGGCGACTAGACGAAGACTGCGAGTCCGTGACCTTGAGCGGTAGGATTTCCAAATACTAATATGAGATGAGTATTAGAAAGAATTTTACTAAAACTATTTATTTTTGGCAATTTTATTACCTTAAGAAATAGCAAACACTAGATTTAGATTAGTTTTTTGAAACTTATGTCTTTCTACTATCATTGATACCATCATCCGATTTTAAATCTTCTTTTTACTAAGAAATAGTTGTTCATTACGATACATTTCATCAACACAGATGAAGCTTTCTCTTTCTTTAATTAGATGTTATAAAACGAGCTCACTCCTGTCTCGATTACATTCTTGATCCCGGAGATAGGAGGTGAAAGTAGAGCGGTGTCAAAGACTTCTGGAGCCTTAGATTTTTCTTTTTCTTCTTCATTCCTTTTTCTATGCAATAAGAGGAAGAATGTTTGGATTAATGAGCATTTCAGTGAGTTCGGGTCAGAGATTACCGTTGAAGTGCATTGTGGTTGTTCCGGACAAGTGTAATCTGCCACACCTCTCATGGGTTCGAGAGAATTCGCTGATGGGATTCAGTATCTCAAGAGTGCCTGGCGCTGCGTCCCAAGAGAATTGAGAGACATATTTCTCATTTCTTGAAGTCTTCTGAATGGATTAAAAATTCTGGATGTTATTTATATTTATATTATCGGAGTATTATTTATATTTATATTATTATATTTATGTTATTATATTTATATTACATTTATAATATTATATTTATATTATTATATTTATATTTATATTATATTTATATTTGAGCCGCTCAGAAGCCAATGTGGTTAAGTCCAAAACACAAAAATTGAAAAAAATTAATGTTTTTTGATGCATTAGTTTTTAAAATTCTTGGTTTATTAATTTAATTAGAAAAGTGTATAAAGTCTTTTTTCGAGGTGTAAACTCTGCAAAAAAAAACAAGATATGTACAGGATGTGTAAATAAAAACGTAAGTATTTATTGAAATAATGACAGCATCTTAAAAATTTTAGGACTTATACCTTTTGGCAGCTGAAAAAGAGAAGAAATTTATGTAAAAATAATAAAATAATATTTATTGTCATAAGTTTTATGTTTATTCATCATAACAAACATCATCTTCTTCCGAGTTATTTAAATGTAAATCTTGATCTCCACGTCCTCGAAAGAAGAAAAATAATTTAATTTTTATTTCAAAGTTTATGTAAAAAAATATTGATAAAAGGTGGACTTATTCACAATGGCTTCTGAAATTATTACACAGAAGCTATTATTATATTATAATATTATTCAGAAGCTATTAAAAAGGGCTGTCTAATCTAGAAAAAAGTGACCAAAGAGTAAATCCTTTAATAACTAAGAGGATTATTATTTATTTCATCAAAATTTCCAAAAATCAGAAAATATCAAAAAATGGACTTAACCGCATTGGCTTCTGAGCGGTTCATTTATATTTTATTTATATTATATTTATATTATATTTATATTATTATCATCCATATTATATATGAAAATAAATATCGTCATTTAAGAGTTAAAACTTCAGATATCTTAAAAAAATGATAAACATTTCAGATATTTTATATAGAATATCTTAAAATATCTTATTCTCGGATACATTTTCGTCACTGACTTCTTTTTGTCTAATTACACTGACAAACAAGAATTTTATTTATTTGGAAATATTAAAAAAATATTAATAACCATATCTGTGTAAATTCAGAAAAATCATTTCCTGAAAGTAAAAACTCATTTCTTCAGAGAATCAATATCGTAAAGGGAATAAAAGAAGTATGAACAGAATAATAAAGAGTAAACAAGAAGTCACTGCATATGCTAATTTATATATATGGGGAATTATATCACACACAGTGGCCGAAGTGGTATAGTGGTCGTCATTTCTGACTGAGAGTATTGTCGAGTGAAGAACGATTCCCGGTTTGCTTCGGTTTGAGTAGTTAGCCATGAGACAAATCTGTTGTTCTTTTATCCAGTATCGGTAAATTAATACCAAGATTGCTTGGAAAATTAATTGGGGGTTCCAGCGTTGGGCTTACTACTCGGCCTGAGAAGTAGCTAGTAATTAGCACCCCGGACCCAAAGCCCGCAGAGAGGAGAAATAGTTCCAATTAAAAAAGCCTCTTAGAACCTGGCAAACGTTAACATAACAAAATATATTTATGATCTTAGAAAATATTCCAAAAAGTGAAGTTTTTTTCCTATTTAAAAGATATCTGTGTTTAAATATATCACATGATGTTGTATTATAGCCTTATAAAATGCATTGTTTCTACAAACAAATAATCCGTAAAGTAAGTGTTAAAATATATCTTGGTCCGTTAAGATGGATTTCGTTTGGAATAATGCAATATGATGATGTTGTCGTTCCTTTTTAATGAATATTTGATTAGCGTAGCATTTAATAATCAGACGAGAAGATGCATTAAAAAGGTCATGTTTGAGCAATAGCCTTTTTTGCTATATTTGAGGCTAATTTGTAAACATTGCGTGAGAGGTAAAAAATCTTGAATTAAAATTGCCTTTATTATTTTAGTATTATGGATGGATGTTAGAGTATTTTGGAGGCAAAATTGGCAAACATGATAAATCGGTGATTTCATATTTTTGTTGATTACGCTGTTCTATTTGAATTCAAGAGTATACCAAAGGAAAAGAGACTGCAATTTTTTTCGCAATGAAATGCAATCAATTTTACTACAATTAGTGAGAATGATCCCTACTGCTGAATTCGAGGTAAATCGCTTCAATACATGGATTGGAAGCCATGAGATCATATACAGTTCTCTTTATGCAATAGGTCTTTTGAAATCATTGATGCCCCAGTTGCATGTTGGATTGTAGGTAGAGGTGGCATTAGCTATTTTAAGTTCTAGTCCAATGATTACTCTATTCATAAGTTATATCATTTCACTAGGTACCTTCCTCATGTTTTGTTTGGTCATGGCTCATCATTAACGCCGATATCGAAAAGGGGGTTAGCAGGAATCTATCTTAAATGTAGACTAAACGTTTTACAGGAATGTATAGCTTTAATTGACATATATATTTTCGTTGATCGTTCAAAAATGAAAATGTCAGGAAGGATAAATTAGATTAGGTAACACACTGTAGTAATGGTCGTTTTTCTTTTTCTAAGAAATCCATGTATATGATGCCTTTCGCATCCAAAAAAAAATTGTTGCCATAATTGTTTCATTCAGTAAAACCGTTTCCGCCTTCTTTAGATCATATTTACTACGATCATATTTACCATTGTTTTGTTTGTTACTCGGTTTTTGGTGATGATGAACGCAGGTGTTATCAACGGTTAACTCTCGACGCGTTACATAGCAAAATTTCATTTGTACTTAAACGTTGTCAAGTCAGAACTAAGCAATGAATCATAATCACTTTGATTTTGATTGTTATTTACTAAATGGAAGTACACAATGGTAAAATCAACTTTTCATGCCATATGTGGTACAATGCTGGTACTTTTCAGGACACTCCATTTCTTATAGAGAAATATAGTTTGTTTTCACATTTAAACTTATAACATACATATCTTACATTATAGTTCAGTTTGTTAAATATTTGCATTGAAATTAAATCTCAATATTGCATTGCGTTAATGAGTAAGCATAAAGACGATAATTCAAACAAACAAAAATTAAATTTCAAACATTAAAAATAGTGCAAAATCATCTGTAGAATGATTGAATGATTATTTATTATCATCGCTTTTGAAGCAACATGAAGGTTATTGACGACTTATTTCATAATTTTGTGCCGAGATCAAATGAGGACGTGACTTGAGTTGTCACTCATCTCTCCAGATTTCCAACCACTCAACAGATTTTAAGTGCATCAGATCCGTTTCAAGGCAGGTCTGTAAGGGAATCAGGACTCGAGACAACGACAAGGTGAAAACAACGCCGCCCGCAGAAGAGCGATCAAGACCATTCAGTTACCGTGGCCGCTTCAGATGCTGAAAGTAGTTGGCAAATATAAACCACTTAATGATGTAGAGAAGAAATGTACTGATTTATTTCTATTGTCCTTTCATATAATTATCCATTAAGTAACAGTGATTAGTTTTTGAAAATTTGTGACATAATCTAATTATGTATTTATTACTTCTTTAGCTAATAATTTTTCCTTGGATTATGGCACAATTAAATTTATAAATGAAGAATTGCATTCAAATATTAAATTGATACAATAAATAACGTAATTTTGGATTATAATGTGTATACAATATTTAGGGAAAATAACTATATGATAGTTTATAATGATATGAACAGCACTTTAAATAATTGCTTCTTTGGAAAATAAACGCAATCGTGTGGTCGACTCTGAGGTTATTTTGGATCTTTTGCTTCACATTACTGACGAATTTCTGCGACAATATGTAACTATGAACGAGACTTGGATACAATATTCTAGTACAGAGGCAAAGGAATAGTCAAAATATTGTGGTTTTGAGGCGAATAAACTGCGAAGAAAGTGATGTCGGTGAAATCGGTCGGCAAGGTGATGCCCACGATATTTTGGAATGCAAGCGGAATCATTTGCGCCTATCACTTGGAATAAGATAAAACAATGATTGGAATGTATTATTGAGATTATTGCGCCGGTTGAGTTAAAATATCAAGAAAAAGTCATATCATTTGTAAAAGAAATAAAAGGATCTTTTCTGAAGACGATGTACGGAAGAACACACACCCATACAGTTTCGGTGGACAAAATCAAGGAATTGAAGTTCGTATTATTACAACTTCCACTGTATTCAAAGTATTTGGCCTCCAAATGACTTTTTTTTTAATTTCCAAACCAAAATATTGTGGAAAAAATAATTTTCGAATTGTTTAATTTGGTTAATTAACAGGTCAATTGAAAAGTCTCCGGCCTACCATAGTAAAACACATTTTTTTTGGCAAAATTAATTTTTTTTATTCAACATAACTCCCTTCAAGGGTGATACACTGATTATTGCGACCCTCCAACTTTTCGATACCATTTTTGTAGTACGATTTGTCCTTTGCTTCAAAATAGGTCTCAATTTCGGAGATCACCTCTTCATTCGACGAAAATTTCTTCCCAGCGAGCATTCTTTTGAGATCTGAGAACAGGACATAGTCGCTGGGGGCCAGATCTAGAGAATACGGTGGATGGGGAAACAATTTGAAGCCCAATTCATGGATTTTTGCCATCGTATTCACTGACTTGTGACACGGTGCATTATCTTGGTGAAGTAGCACTTTCTTTTTCTTCAAATGCGGCCGTTTTTCGGCAATTTCGTCCTTCAAAGGTCCAATAACGCTATGTAATAGTCGCTGTTGATGGTCCTTCCTTTTTCAAGGTAGTCAATGAAAATTATTCCATGTGCATCCCAAAATACAGACGCCATAACCTTGCCAGCCGACTGTTGCGTTTTCCTACGCTTTGGAGCGGGTTCATCGTGTGCAGTCCACTCGGATGACTGTCGACTGGACTTCGGAGTGAAATGATGGAGTATTTTTATTTTCCATATCTAATATCCATTTTTTTCACAATAACAAAAGTTGCTTCACTCAAAATGCTATAATTCACAAACTAATGATCCGACAGCTGTCAAATTTATACACGCATCTTTTGAGGGTTAGGGCAAACTAAAACACATACGGATTTAATTCTTGTAGCGCCATCTATGTGTCAGGCCGGGGACTTTTCAATTGACCTGTTACATAGTATTCAACTATGTAACTCGGGGATGAATGCCTATAAATGTTTTTCAATTTTAAATTTAATGTTTGATGAAGAAAAAAAATGCTGGTTGTGAAGAAATTCATTCAAGCAGTTTTTTTTAAATGCTAGTAACTTTCAAATTTTACGCATTTTAATTCGTATAATTTTGTGAGCCGAGCAGCGTGCAAGCAGCCAGAGAGATGCTCGCTAGCTTTTTATTGAAATGACAGTGACCCTAACTAAGCTGCGAATTCCCATTGTGGTAGTTGTACAACCGGCAAGAGACATAGCGTGAGCGGCTCGCTGGTATTTTGATGCTTTGACATCAATCTGAACGGCTCATACACAAGCTGCTTGGCTCTCAAATGCGAAGAAGTTCGCATATAAAGTACTGACGATCTTCGTGTCGACATATTCGTGTGAGCACGAATTATCTTGCATAATATATTAAAAAGTAAAGCATAAATATAATAAAAAGTAAAGTTAGAATTCTACTAACAAATAATAATCTAGAGTCGTGCTTGAAACTTAAAACAACAATTTATAAGCCAGATTTCATCAAACTTTCAAAAGGCATGCAAAGCTAATGCTCTGTTGATGTAACTATCTATATTTGTATTTATATATGAATAAATATTTTTCCTTATTTAAAACCGTTTATTTTAAATCAAAAATCGAGTATATATAAGCAAATACGAAATATTTAATTGAAAATTTTGAGTGGCTCTTTAAAAACTGGGAAATTTTGTAAATTGTAGCTTTTGGCTCTTCCGTTTCAATAAGTTGCCGACTCCTGAGTTAAACTAATAGATACACTTTATTTGAGGATGCATTGGAGTTTGCTCCGATAAACATAGTTAATATCTAAAGTGTTCATTATTACATGAATATAATAATAAAATAGAATTAAGATAAATCTGCTTAATTATTTGATTGCTTTCTTTGTAAAAGGGTTTTAAGTAAGTTTATGGATGAAATACTAAAACGTAACGAAACCTGGTCATCACAATTTTAAGAAATATCATGTTAATAAAATAAGATAATAAAGAGAGTTTCGACATTTAGGACAATTTAGAATACTGTGTTTCCAGTTTATATTTCAGTAATTGAATTTTACAAAGATATTTAATCACTGATTTATATAAAGTGTAAAAAGTATTATTAGTTAAAATAAAGCACAATGAACTGAACTTTCATTCTCCAAAATTCAGAAAAAGTTTCAAATGATTTTTTTTCAGTTAATTCATCACTATGAGATTTATCAGACAATTCTAATTCCTTACTGGATTTTATACATAATCTAATTTAAAATATCGAGTAATTGCAAAAAAAGAAAAATGTTGAAGAAGCAGAACGTGTTTGGGTTTCAATTGCTGGATGCCATTTTGAACTTTCGAATGTAAAATTACGAATAATTTTTATGTGGATTAAAATTTTATTCATCGAAGAGAATGCATTTTGTTATAGTTTCACTATTGTGTGGTTAACAATTATCTGTTGCATTCATATTTTATACTAAATAGTTTTTGATAATATTTTTCTTTCATATAATAAGCTGAGAATTATTTTAGTACAATAAATAAAAATAATATAATTCTGAGTAACAAGGAATTTTTTTAATTTTAAATTCATATTGTAAATGGAAAAAATATATACCCACATTCTTCTTTGATTGTTTTGATGAACAAAGTATGGAATCTTGAGGAAAAAATGTACCATAAGAGAATTATACATCAGTATAGTTGAGACTAGTGTTTATAACATTAAAGAAATTTAAATATTTGATTAACCGATCACTGAATATGTGACTGGACTTATATGTTCCACAGAAGGTGATGGAATCACCTTGATTAGAATTGTGTCCATTTTTGAAGAATAAGGAATATATTTAGATACTGTCATCTTTATTCTTCATTCTGGTTAAATATTTAGGTATTTTTTGGTTTTTCATTATTAACCTCTTTCAAGGCCGTCATTGTAAAACTTTGCAGATTGAAGTTTTTCTTTTCCTTGCTGTGGGTTTATTCAATCTATGACTTCCTGAAAGCAAACAAATCAACATTCATACGCGTAATTTACAACATTATATGTATGTGCGGAGCAATTGAAATTCAGGAAAAACCTGACTTACATATTTCGGTTATCTCTTGGAGAAATAATTAATACTTGTATTTTGGAGTCAAAACAGTTTTGTATTGAAATGATTTGCAATAAGTTGGTGCTTTTTATATTTTTATTACTATTATTTGCATTCCGGTCAACATTTTGATGAATACGCTATGTCCAGAAATAACTGAGCACGCTTCATCAAAGCCAAATATTATCAAACGGTTTTGTAGAAAATTAATATTATTCTATTAATTGAAATATTTATTATATTTTTTAGAGACTGACATTTCAATTACAGATAGAGATATATTAAAAACACTTTACCCCATGTAGAGACGAATATTTTAGCTAGTTATTTATGTTGAAGAATTTTTAGGATGTGTCTTACAGAGGAATTTAAAATAAAAACTATTGGTGTTTATCTAATGATACAGTTTTCTGCACGGTTAAAAATGTACATCAGTCACTGATTTAATGAGAAGCAAAAATTCTACCGAGGAAAATTCCTCCTAATCTAATCGAAACTTAACATTTATCGCAATACATTTCAATCAAAATCTTATTTCTCAATAAAGTAAAAAATATTTTGCGTATTTTATTATATTTACTAATTCAAGAATATTCTTGGCTATTCATCTTCCTGCGAAAAAACGATTACGATTACGTGCGAAGCATCATCGTTACACGCTTCATTTAATCAACGGCACGTCATGCGGCGGAAGATTTAGCAGCAATGCCATTTATCTTTCACTAAAAGGAGCAAAGAAAAAGATGAGTTTAAAAAAAATAGTCTTTTGACTTTGTTTTCTTGCTAGCAATCTATCAAATAAATTTGCAGAGATAAATTAAACGCTTAAGTGTAAAACGATCGCAGTTAGAAGTCTGTTAAATAGCTTGGATCAGGAAGAGAAATGAATCAAAATCTCTGAGGATTTCTTTCCGAGGTTCATTTTATTTCGGCTTTTTATACCTTTTGAAATTTCCTTTATGTGGTAAATGAGAAACCTAGTTTCCAGATAAATTCATTGCTGATAGAATGTGTTAAATGATTCATTCCATCGAGAAACAGAATTATTTTTATAATATTTATGATGCAGTATATTTTTCTTTTAACTTAGCTCATAGCTTGAAGAAAAAAATATTAATTTTCGACCTGAAAATTCACTTCGGAAACACCCTAAGAAATAATTTGACAAAACATAATGGAATTTATTCGTTTTCTTTCTAACAGGAAAATTTTACAAAAATTATTATTCGGCATACCTTTCCATATATCTAATTCCTAGCTTTCAGTAATTTTTCGATCTGTTGATTCAATTGTAAAGTTCATCGATAATAAAAATGTATAAAATGGAGCAGAATAAATATTTATTTAATTCTGAGATTTTTATTAATTTTCTACATAACTTTAATTTTATAGAAATTTCTTAAATAAATTTCAGTCTTAATTATCTATTGTTATGCATTAAGGAAATGTGTCAAAACCGATCTTCAAAATGTGGAATTACGATTTTTAAAAAAGGATTTACCAAATATTATTCAGTTTACTCATAATTCTTGAATAGGTTTATAACAATATCACTGGCTGTATGTTTGGGCTAAATTTATTCATATATGTAAGATTTAAAACATAATTTAATTCAAAAAGGAAAAATAATTTTTTTCAAAATATTCCTACTTTTATAAAATTAGTTATATTAACATTATTACAGAGCGATCTTACTTTCCCATTATGTACATTTAAAAAAAAGATATTTTTATAAGACATATTTAATAACAATAATAAATTAATTTTTATCTTTATCAATATATTAAGCTTTAAGATATGCCTTTCTTGTAAGTAGAGCTTGAATCTCTTTTGAACCACCAAAGGGGTATTTTTTTCGCCATTATATAAATTGGCGTAGCTGGTCACTTTCGAAATTTTATTATAAAAGATTTGACGTTTATTTTTGATGCCAGCTTTCACCAATAATGAAATTAATTTTAAAACATTTTTCTTTACAATTTTCTCATAAATTTCTTTATTGAATTGAAATAAAACATATGAAAAGTAATATTTTATTAACCTATCAAACTCACATGTTATCTTCTATTATATCTGATCAAGAATCATGAAATGTCAGAAAAAAGAATAAAATTATCTATAATTTATGGTAGTGGTAAGGTAGTCATTTTTGCCACAAGTATTTTGAAGTCATTTTTAATTTGTCTATCTTCTTGAAATGTTTTGGGTTCAAATGATTATATATATATATATATATATCTATATATATATATAGGGATGCGTGTGGGTGTGTTTGAGTAGGAATCTATCGATGTTATTTTCAGTTATTTATTTGCAGTCATGGCTGAATAAAAATTCATCGACACTTTAAAAATCTTTTTAAGTTCAAAGAGAGAGACAGGACAATTACATCACGAAATTGGTGGCAGATGCCACATGTTTCTTTTAGCCTTCGTAGCAAAATCAAACGAAGAAGAAACCTTTAATTTTTATCGAATTAAAATGCAAGAATCACACAGATCACGTGGTATTAGATTTAGGGATCTTAAAGTATTATTTGCTGGAAGCGAGAAGTCTAGTGGGAATATTCCAATATGTTCGAACCAGGGAAGGTTCTGAATCACACAGATATACGAGCGTGTGTTTATATAAATTACAAGATCAAGAGAAATTTTATCAGGACACCCGTGAACTTCCCTCTGTGGTAATTAGAGTGAAAGAAATTAATAAAGTCCAATTGAAATATTTACATACACACACTTATATACCGGGTGGTTATAATTAAAGTTACACTATTCATTGGCGTATAGAACCCTTTCTGCGTATCCAATTTTCATGAAATTTGGAATATAAGGTGTATGGACCAAGGTGAAAAGTTTTCTGCAATAAGAAAAATAGTTCAAGTTTTGACTAGTAGCAAGAAATGTGGAGCATAAAGAAGGACAAAAAATAAGTTAGAATAGTTAAAATTCACTCAATTACAGAATATGCTCAATGTGTGCTCCATGGACATCAATAACGTGTTGAAAGCGCATTATAGAGTTTTCAATGGTAGCGCGAAGCAACTCACGAGGGATATCAGCCACATGGCGTATAATGCTAGCTGTCAAATCAGGTTAAGTCCTAATTCCTCCTCTATAAACACGGTCTTTTAGGAATCCCCAAAACCAGAAATCGCAGGGATTTAAGTCGGGTGAACGAGAAGACCATGCATCCGGAAAATGTCTGGATATTTCACGATTATCGCCAAAGTTAACAATAAGCAATGGTTTGACTTGGTACCCAATGTGAGGAGTTGCTCCATCTTGCATAAAGCTAGTGGTTTGCAAACATTGTCGTTCCTGTAAAGCAGGAATGACCTGCTGTTGTAAGAGTTCACTGTCCCGTGTCCCGTGACAGAGCATCTTTTACAACCTAGTGGAGTGAGAGTTACAAAGAAAAAATGTCCGAGGATAAACTCAGCAGTAAATCCACACCAAGCAGTCATGTAAACAGAATGCAATGACTGTAGATGCAGGACATTAGGAGGTGAAGTACCCCATATGCGGCAATTTTGATTCCACAGCTACATCTAAATAAAAATGTGCCTCATCTGATTATGGAATTAATCAAGGCCACGCGGCATCAACTCCCATTCTAGCCAAAAATCGGCTAGCAAATTCAAGACGTGTTTTAAGGTCTTAAGGTTTCAGCTTTTGCATCACGTGGATCTTATACGGATACCATTTTAAAATGTATCGACCACGGAATCTCCAACTTGCGTGACACTGATCGACCACTTGCTGAAGAATAGATGGAAATTGAGGCTCTTTCAACCACAGCAGTAGCAACTTCTTGGACAGTTTCAGTCCCAAACAGTTTGCATCCTTTTCCGGGTAGCACACCCAAATCTCCAGTCTCTTCAAATTTCATGATTATCTTCCTCAAACCAATCCTCGATATGGGGCCTTTTCGCAGATCCTTTAATCGACGATATTCACGCAGAACAGCTAAATGGTTACTGCCATTCTGATAAAACAGATGTACCAGTAAAGCTAGATCTTTTTTTTTGTGTGTGTAAGGATATGATTAACAATGACAAATGCAAGCTGAATGATTTTCTGGCTATGACTGCAATTTTATATAAAAGTTTTCCGGATTTGCATAAGAAACATTCGATGGAAACCACCTGGTGTTCAAAACGTGTACTAATTTTTTTATTGCAGAAACCTTTTCCCCATGTTCCATATACTATATATATTCTAAGTTTCCTCAAAATCTGATAAGCAGAACAAGTTCTATAGACCTCTGAATAGTGTACCTTTAATTATAACCAGCCGGTATATATATGCATATGCGTATATATATATTATATGGGGGATCTGAGAGAGATCTCCACTGAAATGCTTACGTTAAACAGTTAAGGGCTGGTGTTTCTAGGGGATTTTTGTGTCGAGTTCCGTGACTTTCAATATATTTATTAATTCTTAAAATGGTACTTCTAGTATTATGAAAGGATCGAGGTAAAATTTATAAAAGGGAACTATTTACAAAAGTAGATAAACATTACTTTAAACTCTTGTTATCCTTAAAAGATAGAGGAACATATTTCTTCATGCTCGCGATGGACATTCAAATTCACGTTGGTGCTCGTCGTAGAAAGGTTTAGTTATTAATGACGGGAAGTAGGACAGAGTTCTCAATCGTGCATTGCATTTTTGTTGCAAGAAAAGGGCGCTGTATGAGTGCAACTCATGATATCGACTAGTGGGCCATCTATCAAGTAAATGATGACTTAGATTTTCAATTATATCCTACACACATTTTTTTTCTGTATATATATATATATATATATATACAACGTTTTATTATATTTGGACCTTATTTTACTTATTATTATTTTCTTTTTCTTTCTTCTGAAAATCGGTACCTTTTGCTGCAAAGTTATGTAAATATATGAGAGTTGACACACTGATATTAATTGAATCAAATAGGATTCGTTACTTTGATCTTTTCCCTTATTTTAACATTTCTTCAGTGTTGCAAAAAAAAAAAAAGCCTTGTAAGAAACAATCATCATTAAAATATCCGTAACTAAGTTATGTTCATTTCTAGATTTATCTATCTCCTTTATCTTTATTTTTTTATTTTCCAATTTCGCTAGGAATCCCTTTTAATGAAACAATAAGTATTTTTTTTAAGCAAAAAGATGTTATTGAACGAAGAATTAAATTGCTGTAATTTACATTTAGCTATATTTACGACTCTTGACTACAACAAAAGTTTCCTGATTTTTTTTCTTGTCGAAAAACAAAATGGAGAGAGAGAAAAAAACATGTTTGAGAGACTAGATCATGTTCTGGGCCATTTCTCATTAACCAGTAATTTGATTTGGGAGTCGTCTCTCATTAAACCAAAGTGTCTCGAAATGTTTTAAATAAGTTGACATTTTTTATTTGCATTAATTGATAACGTGACCATTGCAAAAAACTCTTCTTAGATTACAGTTTTATATTTTTTTTTACTTTTCCTTACGTAGAGTGTAAAATATTATAATATCTTTATTTCGAAAAGAAAAGAATTCGATTTACCCTTAAGTGAAACGAATGCCTCGTGCATTTAAATGACACATTATAACTACTCCCTTTCTCGTATGTCTTCTGTCATCTTAAATTACTTAAAGTCTCTAAATTAAATTTTAATCATATATATATATATATATAATAAAACATTCACATGTTATGAGTCTGATCAGACATTTACTTACTCAGTAAAGAGAAATGCTCTTTATCAGTACATGGCTCCTTAACACGTTATTAACAGATTTTATGTAAATATTAAATATCACACTTATACTGACACTCGGATAGGAGTGTGTTATTATATAGTTACTAGGAAAGTTAAACTTCTAAATTGCAAAGTCACATATTTTCTGCAGCAATTTTAAATTAGATTTCATACACGCACAAGTATATTAAAAATACTATTTAATTCCTTTTCACTCTTCTTTTTTTCCTCTTCTGCACTAACTTTGGCATATTTTATGTATCCAATTTTTGTTAATACTTCATAAGTTTAATTAATTATAATAGCTAACGTTTCCTTTCATGGGTCGAGGTTCATATTTATCGTATTTTAAAACTTAGTGTTCCTTGAGTGATTAATAGAAGAACGCGAATAGCCTAATGTTACAAATTTACATTCATTTTTTTTCTGAGTTCATTTGAATATATATTAACCTTTTCCCTTAATCTTGGACACGCTATCTGTTAATAAGCTTGGAATTGTGATACAAATAATTATCTTAAAGATATTTGGAGTACAATATTAAATTAAATTTGCTCAGCTTGAGAAAGAGAGTGTTATTAAATAATTAGAGAGACCACTCTATCACCAGACTGTTGTATTCATAACGTTAGTCTATTATGTATAGTTTCATTGATCTTATAGATTAGTTGAAACAGTGATATATACTCCTTTTTTTCTGCATACGATTGTAATAAGTGTTTATCTTTCTCCAAATAACAACAAATTTTACGAACACATTTGAGATGTGAAATAAAAGGTTAGAAATCTAAAAGTGCGTTATTAATGTTAGAAATAGAGATCCGCTATGAATAAATTGAGGGAAGAACAAGACAATAAATTCTTTCCTACATTCAAAAGAGACATTTTTTTTTTAAAATATAACAAACATTTTAATTTTGTTACATTATTACGCGGAAGCTTGGAATTTTAATGTCTTCCATGGACGACAACTACCGTTGTTCGAAAAATTGCTTTCAGAAAATTAAAAAAAATATTTAAATTATGTTATGTAGTATATTTGACCTTGGCGACAAATCTGGTAGCCAAATATTCCATCATACTTGGAGGAAAAATTAGAGGGCCCAAGGACAATATAGAAGCTTCTACGACATTCTTTTAGAAGAATACATATGTTAGTGAGTGTGTTAATCAGTTAGAAAATATATTAATGTATGTAGGTAATTTGTGCTATTGTAATATTGTGATTGCTGTGTACAAACATTGATTTCGTGATATTCGTATATTTTTATTCCTGCGTTTCAATTGCTTCCGTTTAGAGTAATTATGGTACATTTGCTAGAATTTCTCATATTAAATTTGGTTTTGCTAGGTAAAGACCTGCTTTTTTAAATGGGTGGATCTTTCTTAAATTCGAAAAATGTTCAACCGTGTAACAATATTTAGTATTATTTAATTAACAAAATTTATACTTAATAAAATATGTTACACAATTGAAATACGACATCAAAACTAAAAAAAATTGTATAAAGTAAATAAAGGTTATTATATTACTTTTATTGAATCCTTACGAATAACATCCAGAACATTTTAACGATCTCTATTAAAACAATGCAAATAAGGAATGAGTATTTATTGTGGTTTATATAAATGATAGTAAATAGCTTTTGAAAAACAGGATTCATCAATTATATCAGGTATTGGAAAACTATGACCTATCAAATATATTTAACCTGTCATTTATTTTGCATTTGGCCCGTCGACAAATATTGATTTTACATAAAAAAAATTGAAACTAATAAAATTACACTCTGTGTCTAACAGCTGATATATATAAACCAAAAGCAACAACTTGTTTAAATCTTTATGCAAATTTTACAACATTTCCATATTTTACTGGGTTCTTCAAATGGAGGAATTTCAATCAGACCTTCTATTGGAAGTGATCGATCGGCAAAATATGATTTTCTTAAAGAAATTGATTCTGTTCAATTCGGTAAATTAATCACAATCCAGGGAATTTAAATTTGTATTATCTGGGTGTACTTACAAATATTTCTGAAAATATATGTTTGTGAAGTGCTTTAAAACGCAGTACATATGATCTTAACATACGACCATTGGCAAACAATTTTACAAAATGAAAGTTCTGATTTCGATATCTAGTGTGATTAAACAGCACGTCAGAAAAAGCAATAATGCCCTCTTACACTTACTATATTTAGCCCATTATATAATACCTCTTTTTAGTAAAAGGAAGTATTTTTTTATTTTTATTTAAGTGTCATCATAAGTATTGTAATATTATGTAAAAATATCACTTCGCTTTAATGCCTCAATTCCTCACAGTGATCATTCGGAGAATCGCAAGGGAGAAAAAGGGTCCGTAATCTTCATAATCCACCTCTACTTCCGCATCTCACTTTTCCGTAAAGCAAATGCTTTGTTAGAAGATATTGTATTATAATCAATATTTATAATAGAGATCAAGTGTTTTACAAATCTATCTGTATTAAATTCAGATATTTTTTTAAAAAAGTATTGAAATCAATCTTTTTCGAGAGATGCTAAAGCATACCTGATTATGGAATCGGCGTAATAAAATATTTTTTTGATATGACAGTAATAAAAACTAAATTTATAAATATTTTTACAAATATATAAGAAAATCAGACGATAGGAGAATATAGTAAGGATTGAGTTAATAAAATAAGCGAGATAAACGAGTACAATTTATTTTACATATTTTTTTTTACCTTAATACATATTTTTTATCTTAATATTCGTAAATTATAACTGCTAATGTAAATTTGTTTGGTATCAGGAAAAAGTCGTTTGAAGTAAACCATAATAGCGTAAAGTTTCAATTATTAACTTCGATTATTGTAAAATTTAAATTGTTACAATAAACAATTTAAACAGAAACTTAAATTTTATATATTGTTCTTAAAACTTTTCTACGTAGTTTCTACTCAGAGTAATACAATTTTCCCAACGTTTCTTGATTTTTCTAAAAGCTGTTATACTAGAACTCTGCAGATTGAACTCTATATCCTTCCCACGGAGGATTACTTCATTCTCTCCGAAAATAAACAAATCATCATTATTAGTTGTAATTTATAACATTATGTACTTAAGGACCAAATGATATGCAGAATATTTTATCCAAGTATATCGGTTATTTCTTAGAAATAATTATATATTTACGATAACTTCAATATATTTCATTTATGGTTAATGGATATATCATTTTATTATGCGTAATATACCTAACGTTTAGAAATAAACTAGACAATTTTAACGCCAATATATAAAATTTAATTTATCATTCAACAGTAATGCTGGAAATATGGAACAATGCAACTTTGGCTCAAATTAAATCAAACAATGTACTGGATAATTCTATTCTTTTCGTATCATATATAATGTATTATATAATACATAATGCACACACACACGCATATATATATATATACAATACCATTGTTAAGAATGAAATTTAGCTTAGTTTTTTTTATTAACGTCGCACTAGAAGTAACACGAGGGCTCATAATTTTGAACCTCTGTCAAGTGACGAGAGCGACACTTGATCTGGCACCCCTCTCTCCTAACTTTCATACCACTCCATAGAGAGGACTTTGAGCCCCGACAGATTTAATGAGCATTAGCTACACAGCGGGTCTTCGGAAGTTAAGGGTCAAACCTGCGAATGAACGAAAACTGCCGATCACGATTCCGAAACCATGACCACTAGGCTACTGCAGCCACATATTAAGAATGGAAAGTGTGTTAATGGAAAATAGGAATGGGTAGCTGTTTGCCAATTGATAAGTTTCCCATTTTCTATGTAGTTCATGAGTATGACGCTTTTCTCATCACAAAAAATCGTCACCGTAATTTTTCTGGCCGTAGTGAGCGTACTCGAATTATTTTTAGGAGATACAATGGAAAATTTTTATTTGAGTGTTTCTTGATTTCCTCTGTATAAAGACGAATATGGAATATGGATATAAGCGACGCAAAATGATGATGCGGTTACTATTAAATTTTGATTAAGCAGCAAATGGCTATCACTTTAATGAATCAATGTAAAATTTGATTTATCGTCATTTAATAGATAGCAATACTCATATAATGGCACCTATATCTACCTTTGTCAACTCCTGTTCGAAACTAGTATTGTTTGATTAGCCTCGTTTATAATATTACATAATTAATAGCATTAATAATGGCTTATTTCTCTCTTTGAAACATTTATTTTACTTCAGGAAAAATCTCTATAATTGTATAAATGCCCCATTTGGATTTATTAGTGTATTATAAAGAATTATAATTTCTCTTGATTTTTTTTTAAACTGAAATTCTGAACACATCTTTAAAGTTTAGCATATACTAAAAATTTTAACACGAATACTATATTTGCTGGCAGTTTTGTCCATTGTTTTCTTGTTGAATAAAATACTTTTTTCCAAATATGTAAGGACTAAATTGAATGAAATCAAATTATATGTGTAAAATGTGTATTTTTGTATTGTGCATTTGTGTATTTTTGTAAAATTAGCAAAAGCTGTGCAATGCACAAGTACATTAATTTCCAAGGATTTTTTTGGTGATGGGATACAGTGTTTAGACATTAAAATGTATAAATATAGTATAATTTTCATTAATTACGAACAAGGTATTTAAAAAGAATTAAAACACCTCTTTGACTAATGACGTTTAGTCAAATAACAGAATTGTTTTAAATTAAACAAAACACAGTCATATTAATCACGTTTTTAACCAAAATTAATGAAAATAATACTTAAACTTTAATTTTTTAACTTTTTTCTATCATTAACTTATATAATGATATTTTGCAAAATTGACATTTGAATTATCTTAAAATTCTGCTGTTGGCCAATCAAATATGTTTCAAATGGCATATACTCCTTTAGAACGCTATTCTGAACTCGTTTTGAAAATCGTCCAATATCTTATTGTTACTACATACAATCAATACACAGGTTTTGGTTAATGGAAGTAAAACATAGACTTAAAAGTTTTATCATTAACATATATGAAACTTTATTATATTAATAACTAACTATTAATATTTACTATAATTATAATGAGTAAATATTTACTATGTAAAGAATTAATTTTTGTTACATAATATTTAAAATATTTTTCATGAATAAACTCCTACGCTATATTTTTCGAAAAGGAAGAAATGTAGCGACTTGCTTAGTTTTTACTCCGATTATGGGTCTACCTTTCAGGATACGATCAGGACAAAAAAAATATGTTTGGAAAATGACTTATGCGGCTCTCAAAATGACCAATTATATGAATAGAGTAATATTTCGGTGTTTTTCGTGCTGTAGGTTCTTAGTTTCATTTATGAAGATTCATTCACTACCAGATACACAAACTTTAGTGGCTAAAGTTTTTATTTTTTTTGTTAACGGCCACACAACACACACAGCTAATACAATATTTAAAATTCACTAATACTAAACATTTGGCTGTTGTTTCATGCCATTTTGTTCGTCATGCGACCGGTCATAGCCTCCATTCTTTCTCCTCTGTTCTTGTTCCGTCTCTCCTTATATCGATGGCAGCGCCACCTATATTGTTTTTTTTTAGTCCGGTGAATCTTACAAATAGCAAAATAAATTCGGTCCAGATATCTCGGTTATTTAGTTGCAATAATTAAAAATTAACAATTTACTCTCAACTTACTGTCTTTAGAAAATTTTATTTCATTAAAGACAAATGTGAATTATTTAGAATGTGAGTGAATTATTAAAGATATTATTATATTAAAGTTATTATTCTAACGATATTAAAGATATTATTCTAACGATATTATAGATATTATTCTAACGATATTAAAGATATTATTATTAAAGATATTATTATAAAGATATTAAAGATATTATTATTAAAGATATTATTCTAACGATTTTAAAGATATTATTATTAAAGATATTATTATATTCAAGATATTATTCTTACGATATTAAAGATATTATTATTAAAGATATTATTAAAGATATTAAAGATATTATTATTAAAGATATTATTAAAGATATTAAAGGTATTATTATTAAAGATATTATTAAAGATATTAA